>PVHX01011139.1:0-65923 GCA_004024805.1 Geosciurus inauris | reverse complement strand
TTGCTACTTGTAATTGCTCTCTTATCTCTTTGTTAGAAAGATCAATGGTTGCCTTTATTCGTCTCCTATTTCTTTGTTGGATTGATCAGTTTTTGCCTGCAATTGTTTACTTACGTCATTCTTTAGTTCACTGATCATTTTAATTATGTACATTCTGAATTCTTTCTCTGACATTTCATCAACTGTGCTGTCAATGGATTCTGTTACAGTGGTATCCAGGTTTTTTGGGGGCACTTTCTTCCCTTGTTTTTTCATGTTGTATATCTTCCTTTCTTGAAATACCAATCTGAGGTATTGCGGCTTCTATCCTATAATCTTGTATTGACACTTCAGATTACCTGTGTCTCACCTTGGAGCTATTTCTGTTCCCCCAGTGTCCCCAGATGGGCATTACTGCCACTAAAGTTGGTGGCAGATGTAGTGCATGTACCTTTAGAGGGCAGTGGGAGTGGCCTTGGCTGGGCTCCTGAGGCGGCCCCTGAGGGCTCTTTTGCCCCTCTCTTGCACTCCTGCTGTTGAACAGGAACTCTGGAGCAGAACTGGAGGCGGGCCTAGGTCTCACTTAGGCAGGGTCACAAGCAGGAGAGTCTGTGTGTGACCCTTACAGTGAGTGTGAGCTCCCCTGGGGCTAGCGGCTAGCAGGCTCTGGTCTGCCTTCAACTGGGCACCCCTAGCATTTCCTTGGCCTTGTGTCTCGTCTGACCACAGGAACTGGGGTGGACCCAGGCTGCCCTTGGGTGGGGCTGGCTTGTGCTGGTGTCTCTGGAGCAACTCTTGCCCTGAATTTGGGCTCCCCAGTGCCTAGCGGCTAGCAGTCCCTGGTCTCCCATTGGCTGGACACCCGTGGAGTTTCCTGAGGGCGGATCTGGGCCCTCTGTGGCTCCTGCCGGTCCCAAAACTATATTCTTTATATAACAGATTCTGAACTTACTGCAATGAAACTAAATGGACTTAGAAAAACTTACATATTATCATCAATGTGGTTTAAATAGATAAAAATAGCAAAATAGTAATTTTAGGCAAAGTAATTAATAAGAAATGTAAACCAATGAGTAAAAAAATTAATAAATCATTAGTTTTTTATGTTTCTAGCTTACCCCATAGAGTCAAAAGATCCTTACCTAAAATTTTAATATAAGAAGATTATAGTTTTAAAAAGATATACAGAGGACTCAGGATGTAGCTCAGTGGTAGAGTGCTTGCATAACAAGTACAAGGCCCTGGGTTGAATCCCCAGCACTGCAGTTAAAAAAAAAAACAAACAAAAAACTACTTAACTACTTACATTAAAAAGAAACATTTAGCTGGTATTTATATTGTAGTCCAAACTATCTGCCATATAAATGCTCTGTGTAGACACCTAACCACAGATAGAATAAACTGCTATAACAGCACAGAACAATGAACTATACCTCATATATGGTACATAATACTTAGCACATAAATGCATATTCCTTAGTATACTCATAGGGATTTAGTGAGAAATGGGGTATGTTAAGTGTTATGGTTTAGATATTAGTGTGTCCCCAAAAAGCTCATGTGTGAGACAATGCAAAAACCTTCAGAGGTGAAGTGATTAGGTTATGAGACCTTAACCCAAACACTGAATTAATCCCCTCATAGGGAGTGAATTGGTGGCAACTGAAGGTGGTAGAGTATGGCTGGAGGAAGTAGGTCTCTAGGAATATATATTTAGTGAGCTAAGCTTAGTGTGTCTGCTCTCTGATCACCATGTGAGCCCCTTTCCTCTGCCAAAACCCTTGTACCATGATGTTCTATCTCACCTTGAGCCTCAAGGAATGGAATAAGCTGTCTATGGACTGAGACCTCTGAAATTGTGAGCCCCCCAATAAACTTTTCCTCCTTAAAATTGTTCTTATCAGGTCTTTTAGTCACAGCAGTGAAAAAGGTGACTAAAACAATAAGTAAACTTGGCAAATCAATTTAATAGATACATAGGTTTCTGTAACATATAATTTCTCATACCCTTCAATATGCTAATGGCTGCCTAATTAATTCCCCCAAAGAATATAACCTTAAGCATTCCTAAATGCATCAGAAGAGAGAATTCATTTTGCATCAAATACCTTGTATAACTAGTCTTATGGTATACACTTTGGGAAACCGTGAACTAATTAATATCAAGATACTAGGGTTAAAAGATAACTCCCTAGATCATCATTCCTATTTGCTCACTCACTCTCACTCAGTACTATTTCAATTAAACCAGTATTTCCCAAATTTGTCTAGTCAAAGCAATCATGAAGTATTTATTATACAGCAAATTTCTGGATCACAAAACTAACCCTCATTACTCAATTTCATGGTAGGACCCTCAGATTATATAGTTTTACCAACAGCTTCAGATGACTACAGCATATCAGAGATACTGTGGGTTTGGTTCTAGACCATAGTAATAAAGTGAATATAACAATAAAGTGAGTCACACAAATTTTTTGGTTTTCTTATACATATGAAAATTATGTTTACACTATATTATAGACTGTTAAGTGTATAATAGCATTATGTCCAAAAAACAATGTACATACCTTAATTAAATTGCTGTATTGCTAAAACAATGCTAATGGTTATCAGAGTCTTTAGTGAGTTGTCATCTTTTTGAGGATCTTACCTCAATGTTCATGGCTACTGAAAGATCAGGGTGGTGGTTGCTGAAAGTTGAGCTGACTACGGCAATTCTTCCTTTTCTCCCTTCCTTCTCTTTTGTTCTCTTTCTTTCTCTTTCTCTCTCTTTCAGTGGTACTGGGTATTAACCCAGGGCCTTGTGCATGATAGGTAAGCACTCTACCACTAAGACACATTCCCCAAACCTTTTATTTTGAGACAGGGTCTTGCTAAGTTGCCAAGGCTGGCCTTGAATTAACACTCCTTTCACTTCAGCCTCCAGAGTAGGTGGGATAACAGGTGTGTGCCACTACACCTGGCACAATTTCTTAAAATAAGACAATGATGATGTTTGACACAATGGATTCTTCCTTTCATGAAAGATTGTTCTATAGCACGAGATGCTGTTTGATAGCATTTGATCCACAGTAGAACTTCTTTTCAAATTGTAGTCAATCCTCTCAAACCCTGCCACTGCTTTATCAACTAGGCTTATGTAATATTCTAAATTCTTTGTTGTTTCTTCAACAATGTTCACAAGTAGACACCATTTCAAGAAAGCACTCTTTGCTTATCCATAAAAAGAAACTTCTCATCCATTAACATTTTATCATGAGGTTGCAGCAATTCAGTCATCTTCTCCAATTCCAATTCTAATCTCTTGCTATTTCTACAACATCTGCAATTAATTCCTTACTGAAGTCATGAATCTCCAAAAATCAAACATGTGGGCAGGAATCTACTACTTCCAAACTCCTGTTATTGTTGATATTTTTACCTCATATGAATCAGAATTTCTTAATGACATCTAGAATGGTGAATCTTTTCCAGAAGGTTTTCAATTTATTTTGCCAGACACATCAGAGGAACCACTATCTACATCAACTATAGACTCAGGAAATGTATTTCTTAGTAAGATTTGAAAGTCAAAATTACTCCTTTATCTTTGGATTTCAGAATGGGTGTTGTGTTAAGCAGGCATAAAAACAAGTTACTTTCATTGTCCATCAGAGTTCTTAGGTTATCAGGCATATTGTCAATGAGCAGTAATATTTTAAAAGGAATCTTTTTCTGAACAACTATAAATAGTGGGCTTAAAATATTCAGTAAACCAAGGTGGAAGTAGATGTGTGATCATCCAAGCTTTGTTGTTCCATTTAGATAACACAGGCAGGATAGATTTAGTATAATTCTTAGGGGCCCTAGGAATTTTGTAATGGTAAATGAACATTGCCTTCATTAGCTGCATTAGACCCTAATGAAAGAGCTAGCCTGTTCTTTGAAGCTAGGCATTAACTTCTCTCCAGCTATGAAAGTCCTAGGTGGCATCTTCCTACGAAAGTCTTTTTTGTCTACATTGAAAATATGTTTAGAGTTGCCACCTTTATCAATTATCTTAGCTAGATGTTCTGTCCCCAGCTTCAAAGTTGTTGCTTGCTGCTTCACTTTGTACTTTTATATTATGGAGATGGCTTCTTTAATTAAACCTCATGAAATAACTTTTCTGTAGCTTCCTAACCTCAGAAAAGCAAACTTTTCTGTAGCTTCCTAACCCCACTCAGCCTTCACAGAGTTGAGATAATTCTGGAAAAATGATTTCATGTTTCTTAGCCTAAATTTAGTATTTATGCAACAACAATATTATGCCACAGAAAACTTTAAGGATCAGAGATAGTACTCATTAAATGGTTAAGTATCAAAAAAACAACAACAACAACAACAACAACTGAGATAAGCCATGGAATCATCCTCATAAGAAGTAATAAAAATTGCAGTGCTGCAAGTAATCATGGTAAAAATTAGTATTTAGGTAACTGGGCATATTTTCTAAAACTCTAATCATTTTTTACTTTAACAATACTGAGGAAAATATGCAAGTAACATGGCTGAATCCTTGGCATACTGACTTAAAATTGTACAGCCATGTGATGATAATAGTTTGATTCTCCAAAGTTTTGGAGTGGGCACAGGGATTTCGTGAAATCAAAGGGAGATCAGTAGAGGAAAGGAAAAGGGGGTGGGAGGCAGAAGTGATACTGGCCAAATTATATTGTTACAGTGTGTGCATGTATAAATAAGTTACAACAAATCCCATCATTAAACACAACTAAAATGCACCAATAAAAAAAATGTAGAAAGAGGAAAAAAAAAGATGATATTTTCTGACCAGGTATGGTGATACATGCTCACAGCGCCAGCTACATGGGAGCTAAAATGCACCAATAAAAAAATGTACAAAGGGGAAAAAAAGATATTTCCTGACCAAGTATGGTGATACATGCCCATAGTGTCAGCTACATGGAAGCCTGAGGCAGGAGGATCACCTTGGGCACAGGGGTTCCAGAACAGCCTGGGCAACATAGATCCTGTCTTAAAAACAAAAAAATGAACAAAGCATGTACATTTTTTCTGATGTTAAGCTCATAATCACCTCACGCAGTGGTGCATGCCTATAATCCCAGCAGCTTGGGAGGCTGAGGCAGAACGATTGTGAGTTCAAAGCCACCCTCAGCAACACAGCGAGTCCCTAAGCAACTCAGCAAGACCGTGTCTCTAAATAAAATATAAAAAAGGGCTGAGGATGTCACTCAATGTTTAAGTGCCTCTGAGTTCAATCCCTGGGACCCCCCCCCCCAGCCCAAAAAAAAGCAGCTCATAATCTAGATGAAGAGTCAAATTCAACATAAGAAACTAAGAAAAGTGGTAATATCTTGCATTTAATAACATTCTAGTTTTAAAAATGTTTTCACACATCATTTGATTCTCATGATAACCCTGGATATATAGAGATAGGAAATGTATAAAGAAGCCAAAGCAAAGTTAGACTCAATGGTTTGGCCAAGGTGTACTGAATGTAAATTTCAGAGACTGGTTTGAAATTGGATACTGACTCATCTATTACATTATGCTGGTTGTTCATAAAATTTGGGTATAAGAATAAATATTAGTGATGTAGGTAACTTAATTATCCAACTGAGGTAGAGCATATCATGACAAGGCAGTTAAGAAATCATTAAAATACAAGTCATCAAAGTAGCTATCTAGAGACACAGTGATCCAAGATGGTCATACTGTTCTAGTTCAGAAACATCACCTACTAAGGTAAGACAGCGCCCAACACCGGACATGGTAAATAAAGTGCCTCTGTGGTTATGAAATACAATAAGGAATCAGGATGAAAGTGTAGATAAAATTAGGAAGACACAAAGAATATCCATCTACAACAGTAAGTATGCTTCTGTTTCAATATTTGGAAAGAAAAAAAAACTTTAGCAACCAAAAATTTTACTTTTGTTATTTTAATACTTCAGTTACATCTTTAATAATACAAAGATTCATAAATATTTAAAAATTTAACTATTCATAATACTGAAAGTGCTTGTAAAATTTATTTTATACTAACCATCTCAGTAAGTTTTAACTGTGATTTTAGGTTTCAGGATGTGATTCCACCTTTGCACCCCTATCCTGACATTAACCCAGTTAACAGAAAGTTGAAGTTCCTTACAAAAATTACTTGTAACTTCTTTAATTTGGATTTCATTATTTGGCAGTTGAGGGGATGAAACCCAGGGTCATACACGTTAGGCAAGTCCTCTACCATTGGGCTATATCCCCACCCCCAAATATCATTTTTTAAATGTGTATGCTAGAATATCTTTAATATCTCTTAAAATTTTGCTAATTTTTTTTAAAGGCAGGCTTAGTTTGTTTTTTTTTTTAAACGCAGGCTTAGAGTCTATGCTTAGCAACAGTATCTAACAAGATTAATATACTGCTTGTATTCTATCTATTTTTAATTTCTACTCTATGGCAAGTATGCTGATATTTAGTGACAAAGTTTCCTTTTTAAAGAAAACCATGGAAGTAGTGACTTAATTACAGAAAAAATATTAAATAAAATGCAAGATGATCCATAAAAATGGGAAGATAAAGGTAGTCTCTAAAGTGGCTAAATTTAGAAAAAAATTCCTACTCTCATCATATCAAGTCTGTGTAGCAACCCTGTGAGGAAGAATTTATTCCTGTATTCCTGAAGAAACAACTAATTCAGAGAAAGCAGAAATGATTTGGCCAAGGTAGTACAGTTAAGGGAACAGCAGCAGAGCCAGATCTCAACCCCTGCAGTAGGAGGAGCAAGGGTCCAAAGGAGAACAACATGGATTGAGCAATGTGAATTTTAAGTAGGACTTTTAAAAATCTTAATAAGCATGGGGGTCTCAAAACCAGAAAGAAGGAATAAACATGGCATAAGTCTAGGACACCAAATAGAAGATTAAAGAAGCTAGAAAAGAACTAAAATTTTCTAAGTAGAAGTCTAAAAATGGAAGCAGTATTTTAGGCAAGGAAATATGAATGCAATATGCAAAATAAAATGAACTCTATTTATTAGGTAGGCATACTCACTATCAGATCACTATAATTTGTTCATGTGCTAAAGCATTTCTAAGGTGGTCTCTAGTCTCTAGGATAGCAATAATAGTAATAGCTGCTGCTGTTATTATTTTTAGATGAGGTCTCCCTATGTTGATCCGGCTGGTCTTGAACTCCTGAGTGCAGTGATCCTCCTCTTGCCTTGGCCTCCTAAGAAACTAGGACTAGAGGTGTATGTAGCTGTTATTATTAATTCAATCACTACTCTGAATGTGTATATATTTCAAATACATGCTAGGCAGTATGGATAACAAAACATCTGTCCCTTGTTCTCAAGAAGTCTAGAGAGCAAAAAAAATACACAAACTTCTAGGCATGGTGGCAATGCTTGTAATCCCAGTGATTTAGGAAGCTGAGGCAGGAGGACTGCAAGTTTGAGGCCACCCTGGGCAACTGAGACTGTCTCAAAATTAAAAAAAGAGTTGGGGATAGAGCTCAGTGGCAATGCCCTGGGTTCAATTATGTAATGATGAAATGATTGTTATAGTGTAAGTAAAAATACTTTCCAAGAAAGAAAAAAAAATAAAGCAGTAGTCCAATGGGATGGCATCAAGCAGAGATAACTGAGCTAAATCTTGAAGGATGGATAGTTCACCAAAAAGCAGAATAATGGATAGAGGAAATGGAGGAAAAACAATCTAGTCAGGACTGAAATTAGGACACAACTAATGAAAATGTCCTAGAGATAATAGGGTTTAATAAACCTAATTGGTAATAATGGAAAAGAAAAGAGAGTAGTCACTGACAAAATGAGTTAGATAGTCAGGACCAGTCAGCATAGGTAATGCTGACTTGATTCTTCCCCCTTCCTCATCCTCCATATTTAGTCACCAAATCCAGTCAACTAGGCTTCCATACCAATCTCCTTTACCATCACATCATCTAGACTCATCCTTTCCAGTTTGGACCATTAAAGTACTTTAATTATACTCCTTGCCAGCAGTTCTCCCATCTTAAAACAATCCATATTAACAATCCCAAAATTCTGCCTTTATCAGGTTGCTTCACTGCTTAAAAACCAAAATGCTTTGAAAGGTTTCCAAGTGACAGTGCCAGGAGTTTCCAATCATTTTGTGAAAAGAAAATAATCTGGTCATCTTGTTTATATCCACATATCTGATCACATGTGAGGCACTAATTTGAAACCCCTAAGGAAAGGAGGACTGACTTTGCAGGCTCTACCTCTGTTCCTACTTTGAATTCTCAGGAAAGGGATGATGGTGGAGGTGACAGTAAAGGCAAATGGCTTAAGGCATCTGTAAATACATGCTGGCTTACTTATTTGGATCCTTTGGTTTATAGGGGGAATTCCAAAAACGTGATCCTGGCTTTCAAGTCCCTTTATAACATAGCACCAATTTACTCAGCTCTAATGTCATCATCTGCAGTTCTTAGTCATGAAACCTCTGCTCCACACTTCCTAGAATGTTCTGTCAACCTTGACTATAAGACCCACACATCTTTTCACTGAAAATTTTCTTCTCCTTCCTATTTACCTGAGCTCTACTTTCTTCAAAGACTCAAGTGCTTCTTTCCATAAGGTTCAACTTTCTAACAAGTTTAATCTTCCTCTGAATAGTTGGATACATGCTGCCTTGTATTATTTTTTAATTAATCAACAAATATTTACTAAGCACCTCTAAGTGTGAGTCTATGTGCAAGACGCTGGGGATACACAAAGATGAACAGAGCAGAGTAGCTATCCTGAAGGGGCTTCCAGCACAAAACAGTATGACAAGTGATTAGCTGGGTGATTAAAATATTATATCAGAGGTATAGCAAAGAGGTATGGGAGTACATACATTGTGTTACAGTCCCTGGAGCAATCACAGTCATTAAGGAAGAAGTGATTTTGAGCTCATCTTAAAAGGAAGAAGCACTTGTTAGGTAACTAAAGGAAAGAACACTTCAAAAAGATAAAACAGGTATGATGAACCATAGAAATATTTGAGTACATTTGTTATATCTGGTGTGCTGTATGTACAAGAAAACAATGGAAGCCAGGTGTGGTAGTACACATACCTGTAATCCCAGCTACTTGGGAGGCTGAGGCAGGAAGATCAAGGCCAAGATCAAGCTTGGGCATCTGA
This sequence comes from Geosciurus inauris, assembly GCA_004024805.1. Classification (NCBI taxonomy): domain Eukaryota; kingdom Metazoa; phylum Chordata; class Mammalia; order Rodentia; family Sciuridae; genus Geosciurus; species Geosciurus inauris. The sequence goes on along the minus strand of PVHX01011139.1, from coordinate 56,774 downwards.
ATGAGACTGGGACTGGGTGCGCAGGCCTGTAATCCCAGTGACTCAGAAGACTGAAATAGGAGGACAGCAAGTTTGAGGCCAGCCTCAGCAACTAAGAGAGGTCCTAAATAAAAAGGACTGGGGATATAGGTTCAGTGGTAAAGCACTCATGGGTTCAATCCTCTGTACCAAAAAAAAAAAAAATCGGGTCTGGGATACAACTCAGTGGATGAACACTTGCCCAGCATGTGCAAGGCCTTGGGTTTGATCTTTGGTACTTCAAAAATAAATAAATAATAATAGATATAATAGACAAGGAAGCTATTAAGTTAGAATGCTCTAGATCATGAAGTACAAACTTTTCTCTGTGGACAAAGGAGAGAGATTATAGGGTTTTATTTATATATAATATTTTAAATATATATTTCATATATATAAAAATATCTTAAAATATATATATTTTAAAATATTTTTTAGTCGTCAATTGACCTTTATTTATTTATATGTGGTGCCGAGAATTGAACCCAGTGCTTCACCCATGCTAGGCAAGCGCTCTACCACCAAGCTACAACCTGGTCCTTAAAGGGTTTTAAACAGGGAAGAAATGATGGGGATGAGATTTACATTTGAGAAAAATCCATCTAGTAATTACTATAATGAATGGTTTTAAGAGCCAGACAAGAAGTGACAATAGACTAGCACAGTAGTTTGGAGACTAGTGAGGAGTTTTCATAGCTATTTGGAAGACTGAGTAACAATTAGTGAGGAAGACAATGAAAAAGGAGAGAAACAGGGGATAGAAAAATATTGTAATGTATCAAGGAAAAGAGGTCAATCAAGAAATAGAAAACAGCTCTGTTTCCCAGATGACATGAGCTGAGAAGCTTTCTTCCCCCATACCCTTCCACCATGGTGCTTCTGCCTTGAAGCCAGCCAATCATGGACTAAATCCTCAGAAACCAATATAAATGATGAGCCTCCTATATGCACCATGTTTGGGAACTGGGATTTAGGGTTTCTTTTATTCACTTCAACTGTTTAGACAAAGATTTTTCACAAGAATATGTGAGCTATTCAATTACAGGAGAAAATACAAATAAATCATACGTTAGAGACCAGGTGTTGATCTTCCTTCTCTGGCCAGTGGTGGAATTTCCTTTAAGATGTAGTTCAAAGGATTCAACAACCTATGACTTTTCAGTTGCTTACTGAAGGCTAATGAATTAGGAGGAATAAAGCTAGTGTGCTGACAGCTGCTACTATAGTCATAATTCATGTGGTTCCCTGGACCACAAAATGACGATTTTCTTCCTCAAAAACAGCTACAACTATAATTACTACTTCTGTATTAAAGAAGATTTACCCAAACTACTGGAGCCCTGATAACTGGTTTCCTGCAGTACCAACTATAACAGGAGCTCTCTTTGTGATGTTTCTCTGTACTGCTGCATGGTGCCTCTTCAAAGATGCTCCTCCTTGGTCAAGATTATTTCCTTATTGTCACAAATATCTGCAGTCAACCAAGTCTCATTGCCAAGGAGCTAGGAAGCATGGAAACTCATTGGGTAGTGATTCCAAACCAAACAAAACCAAATTTGCTGCCTCGAAATCACTGCCATTAAGTTTATTTCTTCTTCTTTTTTTTTTTTTTGGTCAGTATTGGGTATTGAACCCAAGGCCTATGCATGCTAGGCAAGAACTCTACCACAGAGCTACACATCCAGCCCAGCCATCAGTAATTTATGATGGACATGCAATTGATCCTGGTAAGAAGCACAACACAGTATCAAGGATATCAAGGAATGGTGATGTAGCTCAGTTTTCAATCATTGGTATCAAGAAAATTAAAAGTTTAAAAAATTAAAAATAATAAGAGGTCACTGAGAGAAAACTTGGACTTGAGAATATACTGGTGGTTGAGGGAGGTGTCTATCTGCCCACTACATGTGTTTTGAAAGCAAGACTTTGCCTTAATATTATTATGACAATTGTAACTTTTTGTAATGTAGACTTTGCCTTAATATTACTATGACAATTGTAACTTTTTGTACATTTTATAAAATGTTTAACGTACTTTTAAATTGATTCATGGTGAAATTATTTTAAAAAGTATCCAAAGAAACAGAAATTCGAGATTAGTTCAATAAAAGATTAATGATGCAAATAAAGATTTCAAAGTCATCATTAAAACAGAGTTAAGGGCTGGGGTTGTGGCTCAGTGGTAGAGCGTTTGTTTCGCATGCGTGAGGCACTGGGTTCGATCCTCAGTACCACATAAAAATGAATAAAGATATTGTGTCCATCTACAACTAAAAAAAAAAATATTAAAAAAAAGAGTTAAAGATAGAAGGTTGAATTTTCCTAAAATATAGACAGAAGCTGAGACCAAGGGCTGGAAATACCAGAGAATACCAGAAAAATACCACTGAAAAAAACAGGAAAATATCATTGAAAGAACTATGAATGCAATGTTATTCCTATTTCCACCAAATCCACACACTGAAAGGAAGAAAAGGTAATCAAGGGGGAACAGTGATAATTCAAAGCCAAACCAGCCTATGGGAACAAAGAATATGACACAGAAGTCCTGAAGATGTTTATGAGAATTTGTTTTAGCCATTTTCCCTCTGGTCCATCTGACTTATTTTAAGGAAAAGGTGACCAGACAATAGCTGCCAAGTAGCTGGAGTAGACAAGGACCAGTCATGGTTCTTATCCAGTTCACTCAAGCCCATCTCCTGCATCAGGGATCCACTGTAGTGCAGGGAGGTGGTGGAACTGATGGCACAGGGGCAAAAATACTAAACTTCAGGCAGGAAGAGGTGGAAATAAATGGTAAGAGCTATAGGCAGATCTGCTAATACAATAGTCTGTAATACTACTCCACTGTCTCATACTTTCTAGTATTGTGGATTAGAATTCTGATGCCAGTCTGACACTTTATAGGCATAACCTGTCCTATCTTAAAGCCTCCAAGATGGGGGCTGGGGCTGTAGCACAGTGGTAAAGCGCTTGCCTAGCATGCGTGAGGCACTGGGTTCGATCCTCAGCACCACATATATATAATAAATAAATAAAATAGAGATTCATCAACAGCCAAAAAAAAAATTTAAAAAAAAAAAAAAAAAGCCTCCAAGATGAATCCTTGGAGCTCAAAAATTTTATCAGGATATCCCTAGATCTATTTTTCATCACTTATCTTCCCTGGGATTTCATTCTACATCCCGAAGTCTTATTCAGGAATTTTTTTCCTATTTCTTTAATTACTGCTTTTCCTTTCTCTTTTTTTGGATTTATACTTGCCACTTTTAAGTGTCCTGAACTGAAATATTTCTTCTACTTGATCCTCCAGACCAATAATGATCATATTCATTCCTTCATTCAGTAATTATGTATCAGGTGCCTACTATGTGCAATACAGCATTCTGGGCATTAGGTGTTGACACAGATTAGCAGTGTATATAAGACAAAATTTTCCTGCTCTAATGATGCTTACATTCTTTTCTTTTTTTTTGAGGGGGGGGGGTCCTGGAGATTGAACTCAGGGGCACTTGACCACTGAGCCACATCCCCAGCCCTATTTTGTGTTTTATGTAGAGACAGGGTCTCACTGAGTTGCTTAGTGCCTCGCTGTTGCTGAAGCTGGCTTTGAACTCGCGATTCTCCTGTCAGCCTCCCAAAGTGCAGGGATTACAGGCATTCGCCACCACGCCCAGCGATGCTTACATTCTAGTGGAGATTTTAATTAAAAAAAATTTCAGTGGTTCTTAGTTATACCATGACAGTAGAATCCATTTTGATAAAACTATACAAGCATGAAACTTATCGAGATTTTTTAAAAAATTTTGTTTAGTTGTTGATGGACCTTTATTTTATTCATTTATTTATATGCAGTGCTGAGATTTGAACCCAGTGCCTCACACATGTGAGGCAAATGCTCTACCACTGAGCCACAACCCCAGGCTGAGTTTGTACTTAAATGTATGTGCATGAATTGAATCAGGTAGTAGGAAGTAGCTAAGAAATCATGTTTTTTGTTCTATAAAGTCTTTTGTACTTCACTTCAACCTCCTTAAATACTCCCATTATTATTTTCATGTTCAAGTTACTGTCTACTGCAGCGTTTCTATTTAACTCGTCCAACAAACTGTATTCTAAGCAGTTTTTCTCTTTCTGATTGCCTGGCTGAGTTGTTGCCTTGGATGATGGGTTGTTTTCCTTTGTCATCTCATAAAAGCTTAGGTTTGTTTGCTGGAGGACTGCAAGTGATGGCAGTCTCAAGAAAACAGAAGGCTGGTTACACTGGTACATGCATATGATCCTGGTTTCTTAGAAAGCTGATACAGAAGGATCATGAATTTAAGGCCAGCCTGGGCAACATGGAGAGACCTTATCTCAAAACAACAACAAAAAAACAAAGGTAAAGCTGTGCCCTCTCTGTGGGCAGGCAGTGTTGCAGCAGGCAAGTCACTAGCCAGGTGGAGGCTTAGAAGGGAGCCTCTCTGCTCCAGGTCTCCTTACCTCTTCTAACTTCAGGGATAGGGAGATCTCAGTGCCTTGTCTTGTTCGCTTTCTCTCTCCAGGAGTCCATGGATCTCCCTCCACCAAACCAAAGCTCTTTCCCAGATCTGCCATTCTTAGCCTCATTCTGAGGCACTCCAGGTTCTTGTCCAGCTCTTAAGGAATAAGTCCTGTGTTAGTCTGACAGAGCCCAAGATATCACTTGTAGCCATTTTATTACACACAGGAGGCTTTTTGCTCAAAAGAGGAAGATAAAACCTGGAATTAAGAATTGAGGGATAGCAAAATATTCAAGTAGCTACCTTTCTACAACTCTCTGAAAATCAAGTCCAGTTTACAGACAATCCCCAAAACATTCAAATCTTGGCAAACTCTGAGATAGGATCTCACTATGTTGCCCAGACTGTCCTTGAAATCCTGGGCTTAAATGATCCTCCTGCTTCAGCCTTCTGAGTAGGTAGGTCTATAGGCACTAGACACACATTACCACACCTGGCAAAGTAAAAAGTTTAAAGATCCTCTGTAAATTCCAAACATAACAAAAATAAGCGATTTTCTAAAAAATATTAAAACACCATCCCTCACCTTCATATAAACTACCAATATAGTTGAAGAGAGAAAAATAGAATTTCAACATGATAACAAATTTAAGGCATACTACAAACTATTTGAGGGCTAACAGATACTGACAAATGGAATAATCAAAGTCAGAGAAGAAAATTAGGCAAGCAATCTTGGAGGAAATACAAACCTGGTCTTGAGGTGATGATGTTAAGTGTGGATGTGTGTAATGTTTTATATTAGGCAGGGAATGAAAGCACAAGAGTTCAGATAAAGATACTGAGGTGGGAAAAGATCAAGACAACTTGGTAAAATCAAGAAACACTACATTCCTTAGAGTTTACTAGTTAATAATCAATTTCTTAACCCATGCCATATATCCAAATTGTCTGAAATTTGAAAATCTTCCAAATATTTTACAATATGCTAAAATTATACTTTATATATAATTTTATACATCTAAATATTGAGTATAGAAAATAAAAAATAACCAACAATTAAGCAATATGTATAGCGTATGAAGAATTTTGTTTTTGTTTTTGGTACTGGGGATTGAATCCAGGGGCTCTCTACCACTTAAGTACACCTCTGGCCCTTTTTACTTTTAGACAGGGTCTCACTAAATTGCTGAGGCTGGCCTTGAACTTTCAATCTTCCTGCTCACTCACCCAAACTGCTGGGATTATAGGAATGTACCACCACACCTACTTTGTATGCTTATTTTAAAAGAAGTTTTTATAGAATTCAGTCAATTTCAATCTGGCAAATCTCTTTGTGAGGCAAAAGCAGGATATCCTACATACAGGGTTGGTTTGCTAAGCAAGAAAAACTCTGGGATAAATTCTAATTAACTGGTAAATAGTGTTGAAATACAGAATAAAAATGTTCAAGACTGTCGGAATGTATGACAAATAAGGTTTACAATCTACACAGTTTTAAGATCTAAAGAACTGAAAGGAGCCAGCCATACAGACGCCTATAATCCCAGCAACTCAGGAGGTTGAAAAAGGAGGATTCCCAAGTGTAAGGCCAGCCTCAGCAATTTAGCAAGGACCCAAGCAACTTAGTCAAACCCTATCACAAAAGAATAAATAGGTAAGGTTGAGGATGTAAATCTGCAATAAAGTACCCCTGAGCTCAATCCTTAGTACCACCACCACCCGTTTCCCTCTTCCCCCAAGCAAAAAAGAACTGTGAGAGGAAACAGACTAAATTGTGCATTCCTGTATTAATATCTTAGATACAGTAAAAATCATGGTGAAAAGAACTGGGATGATATTTTAGGGAGATGTTAAGTCTTTCTGGCAATGATAGACCACTGAGGTGTGGAAAGAGAGACAGAAAAATATGCCTTACCCAGCCAGGTTTTAGGATAAACTTTGACTCAGATTTTAAAACATGAAGATATATGTTTCTGTTATATGGATTGGGAAAAGACCCACATAAATAATTAAAATAACAAACAGCTGGGTGTGGTGGCGCACTGAGACAGAGGATCATGAGTTCAAAGCCAGTCGCAGAAACTAGCAAGGCCCTAAGAGACTCAGCAAGACCCTTTCTCTAAATAAAATATAAAAAGTGGCTGGGGATGTGGCTCAGTGAGCGCTCCTGGGTTCAATCTCTGGTACCAAAACAAAAAAACAAAAAAGCTTTTAATTTTTTGAGATAGAGTCTTCCTATATTGCCCAGGCTGGCTTTGGAACACCTGGGCTCAAGTAATCCTCCTGCCAAGTTACAACTACAGGCATGTACTAGCATGCCTGGCTATAAAAGGCTTTTAAATCTTTACTATAGAAAATACTTATATTCACACAGAGAAAAATCTCTTTAGTTGTCTATCTCAATCTATTTTAATGTTAGTCAATAAAAGAAAGTAGTTACATACCCTTTTTAGAATGTAAAATTTCATGAGGAATGAGCAGAACTAATATTTAGCTAAGAGTCTAACATACTGTGTTAGTAATACAAGTTGAACTTCATTACTTCATTTGACAAACTGCTCTCATAGCATGTTCTCATACTGTTTGTATTGCTGGTGAGTTAATGTTTGTAGCTGCTGTTCAATACCAAGGTAGACTCTTTCATTTGTTGCTATAGGTCCATTTCTGAAAATGTTCTCAGAACTATTCTAGGGCCGGATGTTGAGGTACACACCTGTGATCCCAGCAGCTCAGGAGGATTGGAGGTTTCAGGCCAGCTTCGGCAACTTAGTGAGGCTGTAAGCAACCTAGTAAGACCCTGTCTCGAAATGAAAAGAGCTGGGGATGTGGCTCGATGGTTACCTTGGGTTCAATCCCTGGTATAGAACGGGAAAAAAGAAAGATAAGAACAAACGAACCCTATTTGAAGGGAAGGGAAAAGGGAAATCTTCCAATCTGTGCCCAGTGAAGGCAATCCAGCAGTCCAAATCTGCTTAATCTACAGACACTAAAAGATTTTTCCTCCCTGGGTACCAGAATTGAACCCAGGGGTGTTTTACCCACTGAGGCATATCCCCAGTCCCTTTTATGTTTTATTTTGAGACAGGGTCTTACTAAGTTGCTTAGGGGCTCCCTAAATTGCTCAGGCTGGCTTTGAACTTGCCAACCTCCTGCCTCAGCTTCCCAAGCTGCTGGGATCACAGGCATGCACCACCATGCTTGGCCAACAAGAAGATTTGAGGAGCAGGGAGAAGATTTGGAGCAATTATTTCATAAAAATACACAAACTTAAATAAATACTTCAATAAAAGAATGAGTGTAGCATTCACACCTGATTAAGGAAACGCAATAAACAATAAACATGTTCTATGGGTCCTATTAAAAATTAGTTTTGATAATACTTATCAAATTCTGTGGCCCTGGTACATTAAGATATGCAGTAACTTTCTTTTTTAAAAAAATTTTTAAGTTGTATGTGGATACAATATTTTTATTTATTTTTATGTGGTGCTGAGGATTGAACCCAGTGCCTCACACTTGAGAGGCAAGTGCTCCAACCACTGAGCTACTGCCCCAACCCCCCTCTTGTTTTGTACTGGGATTAAACCCAGGGGTGCTTTACCACTGTGCTATGTCCCCAGTCTTTTTTATTTTTTTGAGACAGGGTCTTTCTAAATTGCCAAGGCTGGCCTTGAACTTGTGATCCTCCTGCCTCAGCCTCCTGATAATTGTCTTTTCAATGATATATAAACTTGTATTGGTGTTTTGAATTTTATGATGTTGAGCATGTTCTGCACTGGTGCTAATGTCTAATACAACTTTATATTTACAAACATACCTGCTACCTGGTAGCAAATATTAATTTTTTCCATATGGATTATTGATCCCTTTTGAAATTGCAGCTTATACACTCTTAAATCAGTGTGTTTAGACTTTCAAGGATCTAACTCAGTTCTGAACATGTTTATAAACTTTTTGATTTCCAACATATTATAGAAATCACCAGCAATTAAAAAACACTTAAGTTCTAGTCACTGTTGGCTGTTGTTACTACAGAACACACAACAGTATCTGGTGTGCTGCAAGCTTTTGAGATGGCCTAAACTTGAAAAATTTGGTCCATTAGTTTTATCTGATGGATGTGAATTTGCCTCCTAGTTCACTTTGTGTCAAGAGCTAAAACTGTGAACCTAATTTTCTCTTATTGGTGGGTAATAACTGAAAATAAAGACTCATGCTTAAAAAAAAAAAAGCTAGGATTTTGCCTAAGTCACTTACTATTGTCAGCAGCCTGTTTTTAAATCTCTAAAAAGGCAATAACCGGGCTGGGATTGTGGCTCAATGGTAGAGCGCTTGCCTTGTATGTGGGAGTGGGAGGCACTGGGTTCGATCCTCAGCACCGCATATAAATAAATGAATAAATAAAGGTCAATCAACAAATAAAACAAAAAAAAGAGGCAATAACCACCTGCAGTCTCAGAGTTTGGAGAAGATAAAATTGATAACACTTCACTAAATAACCTCAACCTACCTTCCTCCTCCTCCTCTCCTTTTTTTCTAGTACTGGAGAGTGAATCCAAGGGAACTGAACCACTGAGTAACATCCCCAGACCTTTTTTGTATTTTATTTAGACAGAGTCTCACTGAGTTACTCAGGGTCTCGCTAAGTTGCTGAGGCTGGCTTTGAACTCACAATCCTCCTGCCTCGGCCTTCGGAGCCACTGGGATTACAGGTATGCACCACCACGCCCAGCCCTCTCATCTCTTTACCACATGCCCAATGTGCTATGTGGGGCTTGGGATGTGGCTCAGTGGTATTTGCCTAGTATGCACAAGGCCCTGGGTTCAATCCCTAGTACCCCAAAACAGTAAGAACAAACCACCAATGTGCTAACCACTTTAAACATTTGTTCCCCACAAGTGCTTCACCCTTCTTGAATATCTCCAAATTGTTTCTATTACTGTCATCTTCTTTTCTAGATATCCAAGAATCAGTGATGTCCCCTCCTCTGAGACACCTATTCCAGGATCCTCTCCATGCTATTTTTGTTTTTTAAATGTTTTAAGTTGTTAATGGACCTTTACTTTTTCATTTATTTATATGTGGTGCTGAGAATCAAACCCAGTGTCTCACGCATGCTAGGTAAGCACTCTACCACTGAGCCACAACCCCAGCCCCCATGCTATTTATTATTCTATCATCTGCTACCCAAACCTGTTTCTTTTTTTAATGAATCACTAATCACACTGTATAAATAAAAGGTAGTTCTTATTTTTGAGTGCTGGGTCACACATGTGATACACACACATAGTATCCCATGCAGTCATTATAACCACTTTGTAAAGTAGATACTGTTACTCCCTTGGTTTTATCAATGAGGAAGGAAGTTCTTAAATAGCTTGCTGAAAGTCACTCAAGTACTAATTATTACAAATTATCACTACTACTAATTAGTAATAATTAGTATGACTGGGATTCACAGCCAGGTCCCTGACTCCAATGCCATTCTACTGCCTTTGGTGGGGAACTTGAAACTTCTTACACCTTTGTAGCCTTAGGAAAAGAATACAAACAGCTGACACCACATTCCTTGAACAAAAAAGGCAGGGAGCATGTCTACCCACTAAACTGCTTACTATGTTGCTAAGGACCTGGAGATACAAAATTGATATTATAAGGTCTCTGTCCTCAAGGAGCTTATAATCAGTCTGTTGGGGGGACAGAAATAAATAAACAGATGTGGGAATACAGTGTGTGGTAAATGCTATTTCTATGGATAGGTTGCTGAGAAAACAGAATGGGGAGGAAGAAAACAAGAAAAATGTTATGGAAATCTAAATTTCTCCTTTTTCTTTTAAAATCTGTAAAAGCAGGATTCTACTGACATTCTATAGTAGTTTGCATGGCAAGGATTATGAAGTTTAAAAAATTAGATTACCTCTGTATTTCTATTTTATCTAAAATTATTCACTAGTCTAATTCAGATAAATATATTTTAAAAAGACACTTAAAAGGATGATATGCTTTCAAAATATGTTCCATTTATGTCATTATATATATTTTTCTCTCCACATAGAGAAGGAAAAACAAAGAAAAACAAAACAAAACTACTGGTTACATAACTGGCCAGTGTTAGAAGTACTCGCAACAAAACCACAATGAAGGTAGGATTTAAAAAAACAAACTCAGGAGAACAAGGGGCCAAAAAACAAAACAAAACAAAAAATCCTGGCCCTTTATTCCTAGTTTGAAAAAGGAAGGAACAACTTTTAGACTTTCCCCTTTCTCCTTCCAATTTAACCCTACAATTAAGGGAATTTAATATTCCTAGCAGTTATTCACTTGCCAAACAATAGTTTATTCAAGTGGTGACTTTCTGGGGTTGTTATGGAAAACAATAAATGAAAATCCTTATTAAATTCAAGTTAGATTATATCTGTGACTTAGTCCTTATTCAAAGCAATTACTATGGAAGAAAATAAATTAAGCCTAATAATGTCACTTTCTTAAAGTTGGGTACTATCAAAATTTTATGTCTTTCCTAGGCGGTTGTTAGTAGATTAAAGCTCTGTTCTAATCTAAAGAAAGTTACGTTTTCCTAGGTGGTTGTTAGTAGATTAAAGCTCTGTTCTAATCTAAAGAAAGTTACGTTTCTCCAAACACAATGGGACTAATAAAGACGAAAATAAAAGAGTAGAGGTGGTGGAGAAAGGAAATAGAAGTTTGTGTTTGTGAAATTAATGAAGATGACAATAAAGACAAAGTTCTAAAGGGATTAAAATCTAAGCAATTAAGAAAGTTTGGCTTCAAATACACACAGGCCCAAGAGAGAGAATAATCTAACTTCTTTGAGTTGAAGTTGTAGAGAATCCGGTTCAAGTTCAAAGTAGGTTAAACTTGTTTTCAGCTTCTTATCATCCTGACTATTCAGCAAAATGAAAATAACCCAGTGGACAAAGAATTTACAGGAAAAAAAAATAAGTATGTAAAAGGAACATTTTTCTTTTTAAATATTTTTTGAATTATAGATGGACACAGTATATTTATTTATTTTTATGTGGTGCTGAGGATCGAACCCAGTGCTTCACGCATGCAAGGTAATTGCTCTACTACTGAGCTACGGCCCCAGCCCAGGAACATTTTTCTTAATAGTCACCATCTTGAATAAGTTAAAGCTTCTTTAAAATTCTCTAAAGCTTGGCAAGAAACTGAGATAATCAACAGCTGTTTACTGCAAGGAACTGCAATGTGTTACTTGCTATAGAAAACAGTCAGAATCATGGAATCACGGGATTAAGGGGAATTTTGTGAGTTTCCTTTAGGCTTTATTCACATACTACAGCAGTTGCTGACAATTTATAGATTTAAAAAATAAGGGGCTTCAAACTATGGCTATATTTGATACTATAATATAACTTGAGATTTTAATTGCACATTTAAAAATTCCAAACCACAATTCCCCTAGAAAGCATAACTGTTAACATTTAAAGAAAATAATAGGGATAAATACCTTCATCAAATAACTTTATTAAACCTGATGCTATGCTAGTCACCGTAATGACCATCTACTGTACTTTTCTTTCATTAAAAATTTATTGAGTATTCACTACTAAATTACTGTTTATCTGGTAAACTAAGGCAAACTTCTAAATAACTAGAGAAGTCACAAATACAAAGTCCACAGTACAAAATTAGTGAACAATGTTCCATCTTTATATAATATTCTATAAACTGCTAAATTTAAATGTCATTCACTAGTTGGGTTTAGAGTCTTTTCTGGATATAATCTAAACTGTAAGCAAAAGGTGAATTCTACATTGACTTTTACTGTGGCCGTCTGCTTGAAAACTTTTCATATATTGCCAAGATTCAATTTCACCTGTTTATAACGAACACTGAACTCATTGTAGGTAAAAACAAAACCAGTAAGTGAAAAAAGTAGAAGTTACCAGATATGCAAAGGAGGGAAAACAATTCAGTGAAATATACTTCAGCCACAACACTTTTTCTCCATCCATAAGAAGGCATTTTACTTTTGATATCTTAGTGACTATTTTTCCTCACAAAAGTCTCCACAGGTTCCCAAAACTCCCAAATTGAGGACTTACCTGGATCATCTGAATCCCGAATCCGGGCTTTTATTTCTGTTAAACTGGGCTCTTCGGAAACCGAAGCCGCTGCCCCCTCCTCTGGATCCTCTACTTTAGTCACAGTAAAGTGTGGCATCGTTAGTTAGGAACGCTTTGCTCTTTCTGTATTTAAACTTCCTTGCAGTCTCCTCTCCCTGCCTGCCTGCACTTTCCTCCTTTCACACTGATCACAGCCTACCGAGGCAGTGGCTGGGAATCGGGAAGTATTTTGCGCTCACGTGACCTGCAGCCGCGAGGGTATGAGGCTGTAGAAGACACGCCTTCAGTGTTTTATCATTCACTTAGGAGGATTAAGCACTCCACCCCTTGGGTATTGTTATTAACCTGAAGAACCCCAAGAACTGTTCAGCTGTTTTTCCAAAGCCGCCAAAAGCTGGAGAGGGCAGAATTCATGAATTGCTTTGCTGTCAACTGTGTGCTACTGGCACTCGTTTCCTTCACAGCCATACCTACGTGCACATCAGGATCTCAACCTCTGCCCTCATATTTCACACAAGAAAGACTGGGGACCAGTTCATTTCACAATCCTCTTTAAAGACAATGGAACTATATCGACTTAGAAAACAAAAAATGGACTATTTATTAGGCTTTTGTTGTTGCTTTATTTGAGAGCACATGGAAAAGTCAAACATTTTTTTTCTTCTTCAGGAGAAAGCATTCATTTAACAAATATTTAATGACACCTACATATTTTATACAATACATCGTTTGAGATGCTGCAGCGTATACATCCAAGAAGAGATATTAACTTTCCCAAAGTACGTTTAAAAAAAGAGCAAACTATAGTTAAAGGGAAGAGTTCAGAACTTTTTGTTTTGTACAGGAAGCTTAAATATGTTTAAAAGAAAAAAAATCCAAAGAAATCCCTCTGAGTAAGAGGTATACAGCTCCTTCAGCATACACCTAAAATAACATACTTAGCCCTTGGGTCTAGTTCATCAATTAACTGTATCAAGTTCTCAGTTGATGACTTTAACTACAGAGTATGAGGCCAACCTCTCCACTCAGCCAGGGAGATCAGTAAATTGAGCCCTGTGTTAATTTCCATGTTGATGATGTAACATAAAGGCTGTGTTAGGAATGCCTTCCGCCCGATGTATAAGGCTGTACTGAATTTATTTAACAGAGAAGGAATGACAGTTTGTAATCCTCAGAGACACCACTTCTTTTTGGTTTTTTTTTGGTAACAGGGATTGAACTCGGGGTACTTGACCACTAAGCCACATCTCCAGCCGTATTTTGTGTTTTATTTAGGGACAGGTCTCACTGAGTTGCTTAGCACCTCGCCATTGCTGAGGCTGGCTTTGAACTTGTGATTCTCCTGTCTCGGCCTCCCAAAGTGCTGGGATTACAGGTGTGTACCACCACACCACTTCTAAGAGAGGTGGAACCCAATAGTTGTCAAAGATCTACTTTGTGCTCTGCACTGCCCTAGAAACTTTACACCATGGTTTCATTTAATCATGGCAGAAACATTTAGCCAAGGAACTTGCCCAAAGTCACAGAGCTTGTAAATGGTGAAGCCCAACTTCAAAATCCCCAATGCCCTTGTGGTAGGCAACATGGAATATGTTTAAAAGAAAGCTCATATACGCTTACTTAAATTTTATTTCCTGTGTTCCTAGTAGCACTGATTTGTAATCTTGGCTGCATGTTGGAATCACGTGAGGAGCTTTTAAAACTACTGATGCTGAGCTGAGTGTGGTGGTACGTGCCTGTTATCCCAGAAACCTGGGTGACTGAGGCAGGAAGATCGCAAATTTGAAGCCAGCCTCTGCAACTAAGCGAGACGCTGTCTCAAAATAAAAAATAAAAAAGACAGGATGTAGCTCAGTGGTAGAGTGACTTCAGGTGCAATCCCTAGTACCAAAAAGGTAAAACAAACAAAAAACTGATGACTGGTGCTGGGTATGGTGGTGCACGCCTGTGATCCCAGAGACTTGGGTGACTGAGACAGGAGGATCTTAAATTTGAGGTCAGCCTGGGCAATTTAGTAAGCCCCTGTCTCAAAATAAGTATTTTTTTAAAAGGCTGGTGATGTAGCTTAGTGGTAGAATGCTTGCTTAGCATGTATGAAACTCTGGATTCATTTCTCAGTATCACAAACGAGAACAAGATAACCATAATGCCTGGGTCGCATCTTCCCTTCTTAGATTTTCTCACTTGTTTTGGAATAGAACCTGGGTGAAACTTTTAAACTCCTTCAGATGGTTCTTATATGCAACCACTATAGAATTATTATATAGGAAAGAGGTAAATATTTCTTTTTTCAATATTTTAAGTTGTAGATGGACAATTGCAATACCTTTATTTTTATGTGGTGCTGAGGACAGAGCCCAGTGCCTCACACATGTTAGGCAGGAGCTCTACCACTCAACATCACAACCCCAACCCCTGAGGTAACTATTTCTATTTTTGAAAGAAATTGAGGATTGAGTAGTGCACTTTGGTGATTTTTCCATATTTACTACTCAGCTACTCTAATTTATTTGAAGGAATTTAAGAGAACTATCAAACTGTAGATGATTTCAATAGTATATTCTGGGTTCCAGTTTGTTAATACTTTACTACCAATAGATATTTCCAGTTGGATCTTGCCTTTCATATTTATTTTATAAAGAGGATCAAACTGTGACTAATCTTCTGTATTTGACAGAAAACAAAGACTTGTGTTCATAAATCTGTGTAAGCCTATACACAAATATTATTGTCACCCTTCCCCTCTTAAAAAAATTCTCAAGCTAAACAACTAGGATGTGACAAATTTCTGTTAATCTATTATAGGAGTAACTTATTTACCAACTTGATGCTTGAGTACCACAGAAGTCAGCAATTTTATGATAGTTCTTTCTTACCATAAACTGTAAATAAAAGTGCAAGGGCACAGAAAATTGAAGGCAAAGTTAAAATAACAT
The DNA here is from genome assembly GCA_004024805.1 of Geosciurus inauris. Lineage (NCBI taxonomy): Eukaryota > Metazoa > Chordata > Mammalia > Rodentia > Sciuridae > Geosciurus > Geosciurus inauris. Next base: position 41,227 of record PVHX01011139.1, on the reverse strand, counting down.
AGAAAAAGCTGGGGGTGGGGAGTAGTACTACAGAAAAAGCTGAGGTGTGTATAATATATATGGGGAGTTAACTAGATAAAGAAGGCAGGATGTAAGAAATAGATATTTGAAGTACAATATTCTGTTATGATGAGATACCATTACACTCTCACCAAGATGGCTAAAAATGAATAAGGCTAACACCACAAAATGTGGCAAGAATATGAAACAAAATGAACTTTTAAATGTTGTTGGGGTGTGTGAATCTGTAAAACCACTATGGAAAAGGGTCTGGTACTTTTCCTTACATTTCAGCATTCCACTCCTAAAAATGAAAATATATTCCCACAAAAGAACTTGCACAAAAATGTTCATACCAGATTAAAAAAAAAAACAAAAGTTCACATCACATCCCCAAACTAGAAACCACCCAGGTGTACATCCCTGAGAGAACAGATAGTGATAGAATCAAAGGATTACTATTGAGAAGAAGGAATGAACTATTGACACATGCAACCCCAAGATGAATCTCAAAAATATGCTAAGTGAAAGAAGCTTCAACCAAAAAAGTGTATCATATGTGAATCCACTGCTATGAGATTTTAGAACAGTCGAAAGTAACCTATGATGCAAAAACTCAGGACAATGGTTGCCTTTGGGTGGAATGAGGTAGAATTTAACTGGGACTAGACATGAGAGAACTTCCTGGAGCGATAGTAAATTCTATCTTGATAGGGTTAGGGTTTCACAGGTGCATGCATTTGTCAAATTCAGCCATTATTCACTTAGAATTTTTGCATTCCATGGTAAAAGTTTACCTAAAAAACAAACAAACAAACAAAAAACAACAAAAAAACAAACTGCACACAAATTCTGAGTTAATAATATGCATTTTGAAGTATTTGGGGGAAATGAATGGATACCTGCAATTTACACTGAAATACATGTGATAAGATAGATGGATAGATATGTGAAAGTACAAATATAAAATGTTAATGATCAGCGAGGCTCAGTGGTGTACGCCTGTAATCCCAGCAACTCAAGAGGCTGAGGCAGGAGTACCTCAAGTTCTAGGCCAGCCTCAGCAACTTCGCTAGATTTTGTCTTAAAATTAAAAATGGGCTGGGGATGTTGCCAAGTGATAGAGCACCCCTAGGTTCAATCCTCAGTACCAAAAAAGGAACATTAAAGATAGAACGGACTGGTGGGTGTATGAGTGTTCACTACAAACTTTCTGTATATTTGAAGTCATATAAAATGTTGAAAAAACTGCAACGAACTGTTCACCATTATGAAAATGAATAAGCAAGTCATTGATTGGGATAAAATATCCACAAAACATATTTGACAAAGGACTTGTATGTAAAACATACGAAAATCCCCTACAACTCAATTATAGAAATACAAAATGGATAATGGTTTTAAATAGACAATTGATAAAGGAAGAGCTACAAATGGCTTGTAAGTGCTTGAAAAAGTGCTCAACATCACTGACCATCAGGAAAATACAAATTGAAACCTACAATATAAAGACTATTGGCAAACATGTAGAGCAAACGTTATAGGGAGAATAAAATGGCAGAACCACTTTGGAAAAAATCCTGTCCTTTGTAAAATAAATATAAAACATATACCTACCCCTGTGACCCAGCCCTTCCTCTCGGGTTTTTTTTGGTTTGTTTTTTGGTACCAGGGATTGAACTCAGGGGTACTTGACCACTGACCAACATCCCCAGCCCTATTTTACGTTTTATGTAGAGACAGATTCTCACTGAGTTGCTTAGCGCCTCGCCGTTGCTGAGGCTGGCTTTGAACTCTCAAATCTCCTGTCTCAGCCTTCCAAAGTGCTGGAATTACAGGTGTGCGCCACCACACCCGGCTTCCTCTTGGTATTTTTAACAAAGAAAAATAAAACCATAAGTCTACCAAAAACATTCAAACAAGTATTTACATAGCACCTTTATTTATAACAGCCCAAACAAGAAACAGCTGATGTCTCAAATAATAGGATAAACAACTATAGTATATTCAGACAATTGACTATTAACAAACAAGAACTACAGAAATAATCAACATCATCAATGACTCAAACACTCATTGTGCATTATAAATCATATATAGCATTCTTCATGTGAATACTAGTGTTTAGTGGTGAAATATCTTAATGTCTCCAACTTTGAAATGCTTCAAAAATAGATTAATAGAGGGATAAATACGGAACAAAACACATAGAAAAATGTTAATTGAAGCAGATAGGAGATAAAAATTAATGAGTTCACAAAACAATTCTTTCAAATTTTCTGCATATTTGAAAACTTCCATAATAAAATGTTGGAAAAAATACTATAAAAATGAAATTCTTTGAAACCTAAACATCTTCAAGCCTCAGTATAAAGAAAGGCACTTCAGGGTCAAATTCCATTTCACAAAGAAGTTAGGGAGCTGCATAAATATTTTCTTTATATTTTGAGTTTAAAGTCTTGAATGTTGTTTGAAATGAGAGTCATTGTACAGGTTTAAAATATTTACACTGCCACATTAAAAAATGTGTTTTTTGTTTTTTTGTTTTTGGCAGTGCTGAGGATTGAACCCAGTGGCACTCTACCACTGAACTATATGCCCAGCCCTTTTTATTTTAAGACAGGGTCACAAGCCCAGGCTGGTCTTGTGATCCTCATGCCTCAGCCTCCTATGTAGCTGGGATTACAGGAGTGGTTCACCATACCTGGTTAAATGTATGGTGTTTTAAAATACTAAGGTATAAAGGCCAGAACAGGGCAAAAGGGCTATTACTCCCAATTGTTTAATATATTAGGCCAAATAGTATACATATTTATTTTGCTAATTAGTTTCAATAAACTCATGATAACCAATGTTTTGTTTTATTCAACCCATTTAATTTAAAATAAAGACAACTGGGCTGGGATTGTAGCTCAGTGGTAGAGCACTTGCCTCGCATGCATGAGGCCCTGGGTTCGATCCTCAGCACCACGTACAAAGCAATAAAATAAAGACATTGCGTCCATCTACAACTAAAAAAATATTAAAAAAAATAAAGACAACTTAGAGCTGGGTTCAGTGGCACATGCCTGTAATCCCAGCACTTTGGGAGGCTGAGACAGGAGATTTGAGAGTTCAAAGCCAGCCTCAGCAATGGCGAGGTGCTAAGCAACTCAGTGAGATCCTGTCTCTACATAAAACACAAAATAGGGCTGGGGATGTGGCTCAGTGGTTGAGTATCCCTGAGTTCAATCCTCAGTACCAAAAATAAATAAATAAAAATCAAAAAATAAGGACAACTTAGATCAAGTAAAAAGACTGAAACAAGGGAAAGTCAGTGGAAATTTATTTTCAACGTAAGAATTATCTATCACTTTTTTTTTTTTTGGTACTGAGGATTGAACACAGGGGCACTTAACCACTAAACCATGCCCCAGCCCTTTCTATTTTTTTATTTATTTTTTTAAAAATATTTATTTTTTATTTGTAGGTGGACAGAACATCTTCATGTTATTTTTATGTGGTGCTGAGGATCAAACCCAGTGCCTCACATGTGCTAGGCGAGCACGCTACCACTGCACCATAACCCCAGCCCTCTATTTTTTTATTTTGAGACAGGGTCTCCCTAAATTGCTGAAGTTGGCTTTGAACTTGTGATCCTCCTGCCCTAGCCTCACAAACTGCTGGGATTTTAGGCATGGGTCATCATGCCCAGCTCTATTAAATTTTAACACATTGTTATTCTTTATCCTGAGTAATCACTCAGGTTCAGACCAAATCCTATGTATTTTTTTCTCTTAGTTATTGGAAACTGAGAACTATTACCATACAAACAACTGAAAGCTATAAAAAAAATCTAGAACCATATAATCTTATTTTTTTAAAATATTTTGTTTTGTTGTAGATGAACACAATATCTTTATTTATTTTATGTAGTGCTGAGGATCGAACCCAGTGCCTCACGTATGCGAGGCAAGCGCTCAACCGCTGAGCCATAGCCTCAGCCCCATATAATCTTATTTTTAAATTTTATTTTTTGGTGCTGTCCATTAAACTTAGGGACATTTTACCACTAAGCTATATCCCCAGCCCTAAATATATTTATTTTTTATTTTGAGACAGGGTCTCGCTAAATTGCTTAGGGCCTCAGGCCTGGCCTCAAACTTGCAATCATCCTGCCTCAGCCTCCCAACTTGCTAGGATTATAGGCGTGTACCACTGCACCTGGCTAGAACCATAAAATCTTATTGCTGAAATGGTTGTTAAAAACTATCCAGTGACTAGAGCTGCTGATGTAGCTCAGTGGTAGAGTATTTACCTAGCATGTGTGAGGCACTGGGTTGGATCCTTAGCACTATATAAAAATAAATAAATAAAGGTATTATGTCCATCTACAACTAAAAAATCTTTAAAAAAATTATCTAGTAACTATTCATGCTAAAAAGAATCCACGATGCAAGAAAACTTCTGTAAATAAGTGAGCATTAAGCAAAACACCTGAAAATAAAAGCTACGTGTATTTAGAAAATGTGAGTTGTGACATATCATTCTGTTCTTTTTTTATTTGGAGTACCGGGCATTGAACTCAGGGACACTAGACCACTGAGCCACATCCCCAGCCCTATTTTGTATTTTATTTAGAGACAGGGTCTCACTGAGTTGCTTAGAGCCTCACTTTTGCTGAGGCTGGCTTTGAACTTGCGATCCTCCTGCTTTAGCCTCCCAAGCCACTGGGATTACAAGCATTCACCACTGAGCCCGGCCCCATTCTGTTCATTCTTGAGAATATCCTATACGATGTTAAAGCCAGGCACAGTGGCACAAGACTGTAATCCCAGTGGCTTAGGAAGCTGAAGCAGGAGCATGGCAAATTTTAGGCCAGCCTCAGCAACTTAGCAAGACCTTGTTTCAAAATAAAAAATAAAAAATGCTGGGGATGTGGCTTAGTGGTTAAGTGCCTCTGGGTTCAACCTCTGGTACCAAAAAACAAAAAAGGATCTGATGTTAAAAATTTTGTTAATATGTAATAGCATTTGTTGTAACAATGAACATGGAATTAAATTTTACCAAAGGTACCAGGATATTATTTTTAAAAATGGACAAGTACATAAAACCAGGACTATAAGTATAATACATTATAAGCAAAGAAAGAAAAAGAGTAAGAAAAAAACAAGATTTACTGAGATTTGGGTCAAAACATGACTCTTCATTAACTTTAGGACAGACAGACCAATGTAAAATAAATCACTAGTGGTCTTTGTAACTCAGCACTAATATTGTGCCCTAGGCATTTGCACATCATTTGTGTAAATGACAATGCAATATACATCTTTAGCCAGATTTCCTTTAAGAACAAAGAGTCAAAGTTAACCAGGGAACATTTCCTCTAATGCTTCTAATGGCAGGTAAAACAATAGCAAACATGTCCACAGAGTATTAAAATTGCACTTGTTTTAATGGTGCTTCTCTGCTATACAACTGCAGTTGAATAAATGAGTTCAATAAGACTAACCACTAAGACAAAAATATATTATTAGAATCACATTTGCCTAGGCTCAAATCACTATTCTTTGCTGTATTACTTGTACAACCTTGGGCACTTAAGTGTTGACTTAGTTTTCTCCTGGATAGAAAAATTGCAACTTAGCACAGAAAATAATGACTTGCAGAGCTCGGGGTGTAGCTTGGTGACAAAGCACTTGCCTAGTATGTGTGAGGCCCCAGGTGTAATCCAGCACTACAAAAACAAACAGAATAAGATACTGACTTGCATTTAAATGGACAAGATCGGAAAAAATTAACTTCCTCTAATAGGAAGGAATTATTTTTTAAAATTTTCTATTGATTCTTAAAATTTTTATTTGGAATGTAGCACCCTGTTAAACTTGGAATAAAATTAATCAACCCAACATAATCTTTTGAACGCTTCCTAGGGTATAATTAGCCCGTTGTAAAAATAAGTATTATTTGTCCGGGAAAAAAAACAAAACAAAAAAATAGGAACTTGGAGTGTAGCTCAAAGGTGTAGCAGTTGCCTAGCATGTGTGAAGCCCTAGGTTCAATCCACAGCACTGCAAAAATAGTTTAAATATGGTTAATGCAAATGATCTCAAAATACAATAAAGGTAAATTTTAATTGGATTCAATTTATCACAGCTCTTCAAAGTGAAAATGTACAAATGTATTCAACAATTTTTACTTATTAGTTGGGCAAGGTGGCACACCTGTAACCCCAGTGAGAGTCCAGCTTTTGCAGGAGGATCTCAAGTTCAAGGCCAGCTTCAACAACTTAGTGAAGTTCTATCTCAACATTTAAAAATAGTGAGATAGGGATGTAGCTCAGTGGTTAAATGCCCCTGGGTTCAATCCCCAGTACCAAAAAAGAAAATTTAAAAAAAAAAAAAAAAGAAAGAATTTTTACTTATTAGTGTTTTTTCCTCTTTTTTATGAACTAGTAATATGAATAATGAATAGCCTTACCTCAAAGTGAAAGTAGACCTGTCGAAATGGGAGAAACTTAAGTACCACTTAGCCAAAAATTAAAGGTATTTACCAAAATTTAGCAAAAACTGCCACTGATTAATTTACCAAGTGATTATGAATGCTATCAGCTGAATTTCTCAAGGCCATTAGAAATAACAAGGAGCGAAAGGCAGTGGTCGATGCGTGTAATCTCAGGGACTCTGGAGGTTGAGGCAAGAGGAGGATTACAAGTTTGAGGCCAGTCTCAGCGATTTAGCAAGGACCTAAGCAACTCAGTGAGACCCTGTCTCAAAATAAAAAATAAAAAAGGCTGGGGACTTAGCTCAGTGGTAGAGTGCTTCTGGGTTCAATCCCCTGTACCAAAAACAAAAACAAAAACCCAACAATGACAAAAAAACAGTAACCAGGATTAGCAATGCAGTAATAAAAATGTAAACCAAAAGCTGCCACTGATTAATTTAACAAGGAACTGAAGATTGAAACCCAGCTAGCTCTGGGCTAAAATGACAGGAATATTTATGTATTTATTATTATTTTCTTGGTACCGGGGATTGAACTCGGGGTACTCGACAACTGAGCCACACCCCCAGCCCTATTTTGGTTTTATTTAGACACAGGGTCTCACCCAGTTGCTTAGCACCTCGCCATTGCTGAGGCTGGCTTTGAACTCACAATTCTCCTGTCTCAGCCTCCCAAAGTGTTGGGATTACAGGCGTGTGCCACCACGCCGATGACAGGAATATTTAAATAAGGGGGGAAAAAAGCTAAATTAGGATTAAAACCTAAACATACCTACCATATCATAATACATCTTTTGTTTCTGTATTTTAACTACAAAATCTGCAAATTTGAGGAGAAAAAGACTTCCATCTTACATTTTTTTTCAGTTAAGACATCTAAAGTAACTAAAACTTCAGGTTTTACACAGCTTCTCAGAGTAATTTATTTATATTAATGACTTGCTTCTAAAATCCTATTAACTGTAGGTTCTACCATTAATTTAAGAGTAGCTCAATAAAATTCTTCAGCTGGGTGTTATGGCACATTCCTTTAAGCCCAGGAACTCAGGAGGCTGAAGCAAGAGGATCACAAATTTCCAGCCAGCCTGGGCAATTTAGCAAGACCCTGTCTCAAAGAAAAAAGCTCGCCGGGTGCGGTGGCACATGCTTGTAATCCCAGCGGCTCGGGAGGCCGAGACAGGAGACGTGAGTTCAAAACCAGCCTCAGCAATGGCATGGTGCTAAGCAACTCAGTGAGACCTTGTCTCTAAATAAAATACAAAATAGGGCTGGGGATGAGGCTCAGTGGTGGAGTGCCCCTGAGTTCAATCCCTGATTGAAAAAGAAAAATGCTGGGTAGTTTAGTGGTAGAGTATCCCTGGATTCAAACCCAGTGCCACTTTGCCACCATAAATAAATAAAAAATCAATTCTTAAAAAGTAAATTATGGGTCTAGAGATGTCTCAGTGATATTCCAGTGCTTGCCTAGGATGCCTGAGATCATAGGTTTTATCCCCAGCTCTGTCAAGAAAAAAAAAATAGTAAAATGCACCTGAATATGAGAAATGTTCAAATATAACAAATACATGCCTTAGAGCTGAGCAAATATGAAAATATTCAACCACTGAACTTCTGCAGTGAGGAAAAGTGCTCTGTGTCTGTATATGCTGTATATTTTACAATTTTGTGTTCATATCTTCAAATGTAATTGCTAAGATTCTGCAAAACACACCTAAGAATTAATCAAAGTTTTTTGTTTTTGTTTTGTCTTTTGGTACTATGGATTGAACCCAGGGGTGCTTAACAACTAAGCTACATCCCTAGCCTTTTTTTTTTTTTTTGTATTTTATTTAGAGATAGCATTTCATTGAGTTGCTTAGGGTATTGCTGAGGGTCGCTTTGAACTTGGGATCCTTCTTCTGCCTCAGCCTTCTGAGCCACTGGGATTACAGGTATGTGCCACTGCGCCTGGCTTAATCAAAGTTATAATAGAGAATATGTTCTTGTTTTTCCATTTATATATAATTTATAAAATGTCATTAAAATAATTTTTTTAACATTCACAAAATAAAACGCTTTCATAATTCCTACAATATAGTTCTCCAAACTTTCATACCTACTATAAGAAACACAAATCACTCAAAGATTTAAATACATATAATTTGCATTATTGCACAAAGGCAGTGGGCCAAAAGGGCAAGGGGAGGAAGACTGATTCAGCTTGCCCTTTTCCAGTGAAGCAATGAACTTTGAGTCTCAGTACTTAAAAGTTCTTGGCAGTCCAGAGGTATTTATTAGGCACAAAGGGCAAAAGGAGAAACAGACATGATGAAAAAGTTTACAGCATAATATTGTCCTCATAGATCATGACAAGTTGCCTTAAACTTCAGCATTAGAAGCATTCCCTTTGGAGTCAGGCATTGTGGTGCACGACTGAAATCCCAGCAGCTCGGGAGGCTGAGGCAGGAGGATGGTCAATTCAAAGCCAGGCTCTGCAATTTAGCAATTGCAAGCCTCATCCTCTGGAGTAACTGGGATTACAGGTGTATACTACCATGCCTGGCCTTAAAATTTTTATTATAGACATTTTCAAACAAAATAAAAGCTGAGAAAATAGTAAAAGCTTTTACTCCACTTCAACAAATTATAAACATTTGCTCATCTTACTTTGTCTATCTCTCCCCAACTTTTTTGAGGGGGTGGGAAGTGAGGGAGCCAGAAGAAGGGTAGCTGGAGTATATTTTATTTCACATGTAAAGACTTAAATATGTTTCTCTACAGGTGAGGGCTTTACATTACCACAATGTCATAAACATTGAAAACAATGTCATAAACCTAAGAAAATGAACAATAATCTCTTAATATTATTTAATACCATGTACATGTTCACACTTCCCTAACTCAAAAAAAAATTTTTTTTTTTTTTGAGTACTGAGGATTGAACTCAGGGGCACTCAACCACAGAGCCACATCCCCAACCCTATTTTGTATTTTATTTAGAGACAGAGTCTCATTGAGTTGTTTAGTGCCTTGCTACTCGCCATCCTCTTGCCTCAGCCTCCTGAGCTGCTGGGACATTACAGGCATGTGTCACCACGCCCAGCTTCAAAATGTCTTTTTAAAGTTGTTCTATTCGCACCTGAATCCACACCAAATCCACACACTGAATTTGGCTGATAAGCCTCTTTTTATTTCTAATAGTATTCTCTCCCTTCTCATCACGTTTTCCACCCCATGCCACTTATTTGTTGAAGAATCTAGTTATTTAATAAAATTTCCCAATTTCTGGATTTGGTTGATTGCTTAAGGTGTAAAGTAGTATTAGTATATTATAAATTTCTTTTTTGGGGAAGCTGTATCCAATTTGACTCTACAATCAGTCAATTCATCAATTACAGTCTGTCCATCCCCTCCCTCCCTGTGGGCTTTTTTTTTTTTTTTATGAGTTTTTTTTTTTTAATATTTTTCAGTTGTAGATGGACACAATATTTTTATTTATTTTTTTTATGTGGTGCTGAGGATCTAACCCAGTGCCGCACGCATGCGAGGCAAGCGCTCTACCACTGTGCTATAATCCCAGCCCCGCCTGTGGGCTGTCTTGAGAAATCTGTTTGCTTCCTGAGATGGGATCAACGTATTTAGAAGGACATTCTTGCTGGGAGTGGTGGCACATGCCTGTAATCCTAGAGGCTAAGGAGGCTGAGGCAAGAGGATCGCAAGTCTGAAGCCAGCCTCAGCAATTTAGAGAGGCTCTAAGCATCTCAGTGAGACCCTTTCTCAAAATAAAAATAAAAAGAGCTGGGGGTGTGGCTAAGTGGTTAAGTGCACTTGGGTTTAATCTCTGGTCCAAAAAAAAAAAAAAAGACCTTTTTTTGGTTGGTTTGTTTTCAGTACTGGGAATTGAACTCAGGGGCGCTTTATCACTGAGCTACATCTCCAGCCCTTCTTATTTTGAGACAGGGTCTACCCAAGCTGTTGAGACTGGCCTCAAACTTGAGAAACTCCTGCCTCTCTCAGCCTTACAAATCCTTAGGATTATAGGAATGCATCACTGCGCCCAGCAAGGAAAGACATTTTTTAAGCAAAAAGAGGCACTATGCCTGTTATATGCAGAATGGATATGTCACAATGAAATCTCTTGATTTATACAATTAATATGTGCCAATAATTACAATCACAAAATCTTTGTAAAAATAAAAAAAGTACTAGCTGTCCAGTATGGAAAAGAGTAAGAAAAAAATTATGGAATATAACTAAAAATGTTTTGGACAAGATATGCTAAAAAACACCCCCTCCCCTTATTTTTAAATCAGAGGATGCTATCAAGTAGGCAAAGGTACCAAATAAATGTATTTTTATAAAATTACATATCTTATACAATGTTACAGTTCAATATTAGTGAGCCAAACTAAAAAAAAAATAGCATCAAAAATGTAATATAAAAAGTATGTTTAAGAGAAAGGTAGTAGTCACAAGTGATTGCCAATATGAAATATTCACTTATTCTGGTTTGGGGCAAAAACTCCAAAAACCAAAAACCAAAAACTTAGAAGTTCATTTGAAAAGTATATTTTTAAAAAAGTGCTTGGTATTTTGAGACCATGTTCTTATGAAAAGCAAAATACATAGCTTTCCAAGTTTCTTAGTCAAACAATCTACTTTTAACTCTAGCATGAGACAGTAGGACCTACTGAAAACATTATAGAACAGGTAGATCAATGGAATAGGCTAAACTTTCATGTGTAATGTCATGGATCAGAGGGCAGATATTCTGTTAAGACCTACTGACATTTAAGGAAAAGTCTGCTGTAACATAACCAACTGGGGAATATCTGTTCATCCTTCAAAGCTCCGCTCAGCTGGAAAAGTTTTTCCTATACATGTAGCATTAATCACTCTTCCCCTTTAAGCTGTGGACAACACTGACTTCATATTTGATTCATCTGAAGAGAATCAAAATACTGATAGAAGTAAATCAGAATCTCTGGGGAATGGTGTCAGGATAAAGGTGTTTTTTAAAAGCTCTCTAGAAGGCAGTGTAGTGGTGCACTTCTGTAACCATAGCTACTCGGGAGGCTAAGGCAGTAAGATCACAAATTTGAGACCAGCCTCAGCAACTTAGTGAGAACCTGCATTAAAAAATAGATTATTCCTGCCAGGCGCCTGCAATCCCAATGGCTTGGGAGGCTGAGGCAGAAAGATCAAGAGTTCAAAGCTAGCCTCAGCAACTTAGCAAGGCCCTAAGCAACTCAGTGAGACTCTATCTAGATAAAAATACAAAAAGGGCTGGGGATGTGGCTCAGTGGTTGAGTGCCCTTGAGTTCAATGCCTGGTACCAAAAAAAAAAAAAAAAAAAATCCCAATAAAAAGCTCTCTATGTTATTTCTATATACAGCCTGATGAAGCATTTTCTCTGCTGTCATACACACCTTTAATTTGCCTTTATTACAGTGTATTTTTGTCTCTTTTTTGTTTGGAAGCTCCTCAACTCAACATTTACTGAATACAAACTATGTGGGGTATCACACATTATACACTAGGTGCAAATAACTGTCCCTGTCTTCAAGAACCTTACAGTTTGGTTGAGAGAAAATAATCTGTTAATAACAAAGTAAAGTGACATAGGTACTATAGTAATAGTGTGGATAATGGATACAGGGAAACTAAGACCTAGTCTATTCTTTCTGGGTATGGTGTTGAATCAGACCAAGTCTTAGAGACAAGGTCATTCCTTGAAAAAGGGACTTAAAGAAATATTTTTGCATCTCTAACAACCCTCAATAAAAACTTGGTAAGAGCCATCTGCAAAGGTGATATATTTAGATCTCCTTGATTCAACTGGCTTTTATTTCCATTCCATTTCAGGATCCTACTCCCAAGTCTGCTTACTAGATCATGTTAACATGGGAAATGCCTTACCTCAAACTGTTCACTCTAATATTCAACTCTGTGACCCCAGTATTTAATCCTTCTACATTTTTCATCATAACTTGACCTCATCAACTGCTCCACTTTATCTCAGTTCATTTTCATTTATTGTATTTTTCCATATTTCTATTGTACTTATTCAGCATTATTATATGAAAATGTGTCTTCTTTTTCTATTAGACATAACTTTCCTTGAACAGATAATGGATTCTCTTTCTCAGTCCTATATCTTTAACACTCAGCACAGTGTCTGACCCATAAATACTCAATGTTTAGTGAAGGAATACAGTGTTCTGGTCATTTTTGCCACTACATTATGAGTTCCCCAAGGCAGAAACTGTATTATCTGCATATAATTCACACCAGAGATATTCTGATATGCCTTCCACATATCAGAAGCTAGGGAATATTTATCAAATTAGGGCCTTTGTAAGATTTTAAAATGTTCCCTGATCCTTAGTATTATTACTTTAAAAATAATTTAAGTTAACCAAATGGTTATTAAGCAAATGTAAAAAGTTCATCACAAGAGACAGAAAGGCAAAATAATTTATGAAAGAGCAATGCATGGAAGTCAGTCAGCTTTGGGGCTGAAGGTGTAGCTTAGTGGTAAAGTGCTGGCCTAGCATGCATGCATGGGTTTTCCATTCCCAGCAAAACACATATGCACAGTCAGGAGGCCTGCACTTCAACTTTTACTTTGCTACTAACCATGTAATCTTCAAATAACCATCTCTGGAGTCTTAATTTTCTTCTTTATGAAAATGGGGTTTGACTAGAATTAGTGTCTAGATCATCATCTCCAACTTGCTAAATCTCTTGCAAAAAAAATTAAAACCAAAACGTATTATAAAAGTGATAGACTATAAATATAAAAATTGAGCTGAGCTGGGCACTGTGGTGCACACCTGAAATTCCTAAGGCTCAGGAGGCTGAGGCAGGAGGATCACAGATTCAAAGCCAGCTTCAGTTACTTATTGAGGCCCTAAGCAACTTAGTGAGACTCTGTCTCAAAGAAAAAAAATAAAAATAAAAAGGGCATGGGGATGTGGTTCAGTGGTTAAGTGCCCGTGTATTCAACCTCTAGTACCAAAAACAAAAAATTGAGCTGGGTGTGGTGGCAAAGACCTGTAATCCCAGCAACTTGGGAGGCTATGGCAGGAGGATAAGTTCAAAGCCAGCCTCTGCAACTTAGAGAGGCCCTAAGTAATTTAGTGAGACCCTGTCTCAAACTTAAAAAAAGGAAGGGCTGGTGACTCATTGGTTAAGTGCACCAGGGTTCAATCCTTGATATGTACACACACACACACAAATTGTACATGCCTTTCTGTATTGTTTAGGTAAAGAAAAATTCCTGCTTTCTACCCTGTTTTCATAACTCATTTCCCAGAGGAATCTACTCTCAACAGTTTCTTGTGTCTCTCTAAAGCATTCTTTATGCATAAGCTAATGCAGTACTGCATCAAGGTTCTTGACTATACCAAGTGGACAGTCCTATAAACTCTCATGGAAATTTGCCAAAATGAAAAGAAAACTATAAATACTTTGACTATCTACTCAGAAAGACAAGAGTAGAAAAATTAAAACATAAAATAAGTAAGATTTTATGTGTCACCTCATATTTGTGTAATATGTAAATAAAAGGCATACAATGAGAAAACAAACTTTAGGATGTTTGGTTCAGTGGTAGAGCACTTGCCTAGAATGCACAAGGCCCTTAGTTCAATTGAGCACCACCACCAAAAAAAACAAAAAAACAACAAGAGGAGAGGAGGAAAGAAAAAAAAAAACCAGAAGACAAAAAGAATCAAGTTCCTTTACAGGAAGAAATGTAGAAGGCATGGGGACCATGGGTAAAGGAGAATCATACCAATGTCACAACTACCAAATACAGAAAGGGCCCCAAAATTCACAAATTGTAAAAAAATGTAAATAAAATAGCAAACACATCTTTTAAAAATCATGAGCTTAAGGATAGAGCCAATTGTACAAAAGGAAGTAGCCTTTAGTATAGTATTCCTATACTAAATCCAATTCAGAGATAAATATAGATTAACATTAGGTCCTCAATTCTCTCAACAGCATCCTTTGAAGATCTACATCTAAATCTAACCAGGCAAAAGTGAAATAATTATATTTCCAACCAGTTGCCTCTTATGGTGGGGAAAATATATCACAGGATGATAGTTATCCTGATAATTTTTTAAAACATAGAAAGAATGAAAGGAAAAAAGCAGGTCACTGAGGAAGGAGGAAGCTAGATTCCCAAGAATAAGGGAAAATGCTATCTAATGGCAGGGCTTCTAATTTCCCTTTCTTTTTTTTTTTTTTTTTTAAATATTTTTTAGTGTCAATGGATCTTTATTTTATTTATTTGTATGTGGTGCTGAGAATCGAACCCAGTCCTCACGCATGCTAGGCAAGCGCTCTACCATTGAGCCACAACCCCAGCCCTCTAATTTCCCTTTCATCTGGATCCCAAAGAGTAGTGAAATTTAAGTAAGGAATGTGTTATATAAAGAGCTAAACTTTAACTTCTGTACCCACGTAAACAACATAGATTTCACCTAGACATGTCCCCAGTTTTACCCCTAGAGTGTAAGACTAAACTGCTCCAGACTGTAAGGAATGCTTAAAGGTAAGGTAACAGGAGCCTGGACAAGGATCCTGTTCTGCATGTCTAACACATTACTGAAAGAGTACACTTTTTTAAAGAGTAAAAATATAATTCTATAACATGTAAATTACAAGTCTAACAACATTCAACCATAAATTACCTAATGATAATTAGGATATAAAAAATTAACACTGGTATAGTCTTTACCTGGTCTTTTTATCCTGCTATGATGGATAAAAACTAAAAGTACAATTTAGATTTATTTGGAGAGACAGGAAATGATAAATTATTTTTATTCCATAATATAATTTTAACACAGTGTGCATAAAACAGTTTTGTCATAAAACATAGACAGGAAATGATAAATTATTTTTATTCCATAATATAATTTTAACACAGTGTGCATAAAACAGTTTTGTCAAAAAGTTGAAGACAGTTAAGTCCAGTAATCAACTTGTAATATTTTCATAAAAGAAGAAATGAGTGAATTCTAGAACTCTTAAGTTTTACCAAATCTACCTGGTTTTGAGAGATTAAAAACACACACAGAATTAAGGAACTAAGCTCATTCTGGTTTCCTGAACTCTTTAGGTTAGGAGGAACAATATTTTCTGACACCGGAAAATGGTATGTCACCCTCACTTTCACAAGTCAGTGGCTGAAGGTATGGTTTTCAAATTTGAGTAGAATATTTTTTTTTGTTATGTTTTTTTGTTTGTTTGTGTTTGGGTACCAGGGATTGAACTCAAGGGCACTTAACCACTGAGCCACATCCTCAGTCCTTTTTGTTTTTCATTTTGAAACACAGTCTCCCTAAATTTTTCAGGGCCTTGATAAATTGCTGAGGCTGACTTTAAATGTGCAATCCTCCGGCTTCTGTCTCTGCCTCCAGAGCTGCTGGGATTACAGGAGTGTACCACCTTGCCTGCCGAGTCTTTGATTCTTAAGGTAAAATTTTATTACTAGAAAGATTATGTTAGAATACAACATAAGACTGAATATAATAGCAGTGTAGTAGTTTTCAACTTTTTTCTTTGGAATCTGAAAAATGTTATGATCATTCCATTCCCTCGTCCCACTAAATCAAAAGAAAATTTCCAAGTTAGCTGACAGGCTGGTTTAAGAAGCTAACATTCTGCAGTGGTTAATATGAACCAGAAGTAGACTGCATGCTACTTTCTGACTACAAAGACTCAATACAGTACTTAGGACATTTCATCTTAAGCTCAAAGTGACAAAAATCAAATGGGATTCCAAAAGTCTAGTTAGAACTTCTTCATTTGGCAGTGACAGTACATTAGATATTCTCACCACTGCCCTGAGTGACCTTAGCTATTTGAACATGTTTGTATAAAAATATAAATTTAAAAAAAGGAATTCTGTGATGCACATATAACGTTTTTGAAGGAAAGTCACTAAGATATGATCAATAATTACTTATTGTAATTGACCTTAAAAGCAGGCTGTAAGAGTTAAAGCCTCAAAGCTGGTAAGAAAGCACATATCCAACCCAATCAATGTTACTGTTTAGGATTCTCTTGTAAAAAAAACAATTCATTTTCACCAAAATACCCATTTCAATTCTAAGGAGACAAAAGTGAGGAAGTCAAAATATGCATTTACTTTCTTTCTTGCCATACACCTTCCCACATAACAAATTACTATTGCATTAACCCCTTATGATAACCATTATTCCAGAGGGCCATAAGCATCACAAAAAGGAGCCATTATTGTCTCCTAATGATTACTGTAAAATGGGAAAATGCCCTCCTAGCAGTTGGTCATCCCGCATAAATAACCCCATAATAAAAGTATCCTGTTCTCTGAGTTTCTACTTACCCTCCGTAACATCTTGGGGGTTAGAAGTCCGATCACTGGCAGGATCCAGGGCAACAGTTGCCAGTGAAGTGGTGGCCCCAGACATTTCACTCACGGGCTCACTACGGCTTGTTTCAGGAACACTCTCCCGGGAGCTGAATCTTACTCGAGAACTAGATCGAGAGCTGAGATCCGGGCTGGTATCTGACAAACCTGGAATGTCATCAATCTTTGTTGGTGTCACCATGAACCGAACTGAAGCCATCTTGGTGGTGGTTTCTGGAGGATGCATTTTTCTTTTCCTTTTCAACAAAGAATAAGGGAAAACCTCGCAAAAATCTTCCTCCCACACTACTTTTGATTGCAAAAAAATAGAAAACTTTAAAAAAAAAAACACCCAATTACCTTGATTCACATCCCACAAAAAATCTCAAATAAGAATACTGCACAGAATTCAAACTTAGAAAGTGCACTACCAACAGCTGAAAAATGTTTTGAGAAACAAAAACGTAAAAACAATGTCAATCTTGTGTAACTTTGCTTCTTCAGAATGAAGAGTTACCTAGCTATCTCCTCTGGTTCAGAGCTGAGGGCTCAGTGCCATGGTCTCACAGCAGCAGGTGAGGCCTCCTTTACCCCTCAACCCCGGGTTCCTCTCCAGCTAGTCAGTCTTTTATCTGGTGAGTGTCCCACGGTTCTAGCTGAGCAAAATGCGTGCAGGCCCACCCTAATCAGGAGAACACAGCGTGGATCAGATTGCGAAAAGGTGTGCACCCGGCCACCTGTTGTGTATCAGGTGAATACCCCACAGGTCTGGCTGGGAGGAGGTGTGTGAAGAGCCACCCGATGTTTTTTAGGTCGATAATCCACTTGCGTCTGGTGGAAGAGGTGCGCATGCATAACGGGAAAAATAACCCACACACTGTATGGAGGAAAATGAAGAGAGAAGGGTGAGAGAGCAAGATGCAGGGCAGAGCGGATTCCTGCCTCCAAGAGGTTGTGGGGGGTGGCACGTTCGCTCTTCTCAGGCAGAGAGGTCCCTGGGATCTGGAAGACGAGGCAAACGGATCAGGACACCTCGGACAGCAGCTCTGGGTCGTGGTAAATCGTTGCTAGTCCGCTGAGCCCACAGTCAGCTCGCTGGGTCCCTACTGCGTGACAAGACGCGCCACCCTTTGCCGCGAGACGCTTTCTCCCCGACCCCGGCGCACGTCAGCCGGGTCTTCCTTGGGTCCTAGCAGATGAGACGGCCACGCAGTGTGGCCCTGACTGGGCAAGAAGGGGCGACGGGGCTGAGCAGGAGGAGGTCGCAGGTGCGGGCTCCGGCGCCAGCTGATGCGGGTGCGCGCGCAGCTGTTGTTTACTAGCCGGTAACTGTTTCCGAGCCGCAGAGCTCAGGAGGGCTCGGGCTGCGGATAGGACGCCCCCTCCCCGGCCAGACGCCAGCGCGGCCGTTACGTGACCTCGCCGCCCCCAGCCCCGGGCCCGGCGGGCTGTGCCCGCGCCGCCGCAGCCCTCCTTTTCCCTCCCCTCTCGTTCCTCATTCGAGGTTAACCGTCCGGAGAAGCCAGGGGAGCAGTTGGAGGGCGGCACCGTCCCGCGGGCTCCTGGAGCCCCGCCCAGCCTCTGCAGCCGCGGCACGGCGCGCAGCGCGCCTGCGCCCGCCGGGGATCCGCGGCGAGGGGCACCCTGGGAACTGCAGTCCGCCGCCCGCAAAGCGTGCGGGGGAAGATGCGGCTGCCTGCGGGTGGCTGAGCTGCACACCCACTCCCGAGACGTCGAAGAAGCGGGCGAGGGCCCTCAGCCACAGGTCCAAGAGCCATTTCTCTTTACTAAGAGCGTCTCTGAAAACCATTCGTAAATTCTTACACCTAAGACTCCCAGTACCTATTTTTAGGTATGACCCTCATTGTAAATTTTAGGGAGAGGTCTTATTTCTTTTGTACTCGGGATTGAACGCAGGAGCGCCCTATCTCTGGCTGGCCTCGAACTTGCGATCAGTTTCCAGACTCGCTGAGATTACAGGCGTGCACCTCCACGCCTGGTTGTGTAGAGATCTTTCTAAAACATTGTATCAAATTTACACAACGCTATATGCTACATTTCCCCCGTCCCCTTGTTCCTGCCATTTCAAAACTTTCTATGTCCATCTACTGGTCAGGTTTAAAATTCTATTAAACAAAACATACGTCTTTAGAAAAGCCACTGAGATATTTTCTCATGAATTAATTTCCAGTGTTTGTCCTACCACATTTTTTTGTCACTGTAATATTTTTGTCTACTTAATGCAGAAATAGGGATGGTCTAATAAATATTGGTTCATCAATGTTTTGTTTGAAATTTGTCTATAAGTTTGATCAAAACGTCTAAACTTCAGAAACTAGACCCCTGCTTTGCCTGGGTTGTTGCTCCTTATAAGTGTAAATATTTTAAGTAGCGTCCTTGGCAATAGAGCAGAACTGCTTTTAAACCTGATCCTGGAAATTACATTTATAAAATGACTTAAGTCCAAAGTCTAGTTCAAGAGTCTGATAACAAGACGGTAAATTCCTATTTGAAATCTAAACCTGGGGCTAGGGGTTAGTTCGGTGGTAGAGCACTTGCCTACTATGCTGCAGCACAGGATGGGGAGTAGGGGCATACAATTTCTGCAAACTCTTTACAGAGCCTGACTTTTTATTTGGGCTTACAGATTTCTTACTTGAGGAAGCAAGAAATCCATCTCCCAGATGTATCTTATTTTTTCCTCAGGCTTGTTACTGCTCATTCAAACCTCCTAGACTTTCTTTTATAAAGGAATGCTGCATTTTTTCATCTCTTGGTACTGGGGATTGAATCCAGGGGCGCTTAACCACTGAGGACATCCCCAGACTTTTATTACTTTTTATTGAGACAGGGTCTTGCTAAATTGCTTAGGGCCTTGCTAAACTGCTGAGGCTAGCCTTGAATTTGTTATCCTCCAGTCCCAGCCTCCCCAGCTGCTGGGATTACAGGAGCGTGCCACAGTGTCTGGCTTGAAATGCTGGATTTTATACTCAATTTTTTTTGTTCTTTATCATAGCCTACTTGCATTTAATACCTAATTTCAATCTGTTTACCTCTTACCACCCTTCTTTCTGTCTCCCAGAACTAATCAGGATCTATACATAGGGCATGGTTGGGCAAGGCTGTAATTCCAGCTATTCTGAGGCTGAAGGAGCACTACAAATTCCAGGACTGCCTGAGCAACATAGAGGCAGTGTCTCAAATTTTTAAAAAAATTAAAAGGGCTGAGGATGTAGCTCAGTGGTAGAGCACGCCTGGGTTCAATCCCTAGTACAGCAAAAGAAAAAAAAATCCGTAAGTATATTATCTCCCAATTAATGAGCGCTCCCCCACCTCTCTCTCTTTTTCACAGTACTGAGGATTGAACCCAGAGCTTTATGCATGCTAGGCAAATGCTCTACCACTGAGCTACATCCACAGTCTTTTATTATTATTATTATTTTAAATCAGGGTCTCACTAAACTGCCCGGTCTGGCCCTGAATTTGGGATCTTCCTGCTTCAGCCTCGGAATAACTAGGATTACAGGTGTGCTCTGCTCCCCGGGGGATCTCTTAAATCCTTGGTATGCTCATGCCAGTTTGCCTTTTCTATATTTATTAGGAATATATCCAGGTTAAATTATTTTTATCTCAATCTATACAACTAGTGGCAAAGCTAATTTTTTTTTTTTTAATAAGATAAAAACAATTAGACAGGTGCACTGGCACAGGCCTGTAATACCAGCTATTTTGGAGATTAAGAGAGGAGGATCCAAGTTCAAGGCTACAATGGACAACTTAGAGGGACTCTATCTCAAAATAAAAAAATAAGGCCCCCTGTTCCTGGTGATGGGCAGAATCACTGCCATTGGGAGGGGAGTCCCTGTGTTTTTCCTTGGCTAGCAAAGCCAAAAACATTTTTTTCTTTTTCTCAATAGTGGGTCATTGTTACTGGATTGGCATCAGGGACAAGGATTGAGCTTTTGTCAACAGAAGAGGAGAGAAAGCAAGACGTGGGGGTCGGGGAGAAAGTATTAAGAAGAAAAAAAAAACGGAAAAAAACCCGAAAAGTCCAAACCACCACCACCACCACCACCACCATCACCAAGGAAGGGAAGAAGAAAAAAAAATAATAAAGTAAAAGCTAAGGAAAGGAAAGGAAGGAAGGAGGGAGGGAGGGAGGGAGAGAGGGAAGAGAAGAGGCGGGGTGGGGGCGGGTCCCCCATAAGACAAGGAGAGAGTGAAAGAGGGAAAGATAACACAAACACAAAAGAGTACACCCTCCGGCTCTGAGGTTCCATTCCAGGTATTAATAGGGAAATAAAAAGCTCACATATAGAAAAGTAATGATTTGCCAGGCGCGGTGACACAGGCCAGTAATCCCAGTACTTTAGGAGGCTGAGACAGGAGAATCGTGAGTTCAAAGCCAGCCTCAGCCACAGCAAGGCGCTAAGCAACTCAGTGAGACCTTGTCTTTAAATAAAACATAAAATAGGGCTGGGGATGCGGTAATGGTAGTGCGCTTGTCTAGCACGCATGAGGCACTGAGTTCGATCCTCAG
Source organism: Geosciurus inauris (assembly GCA_004024805.1). NCBI lineage: Eukaryota > Metazoa > Chordata > Mammalia > Rodentia > Sciuridae > Geosciurus > Geosciurus inauris. Next base: position 19,818 of record PVHX01011139.1, on the reverse strand, counting down.
CACCACATATGAAATAAAGATATTGTGTCCATCTCTAACTAAAAATAATTTTAGAAAACAAAAGTAATGATTTGATATATCCAATTAAAAATGGATAAAAGAAAAGGTAATCTAATGAACCTGAAATAATTTCCCTCTGTGAGGAGAATGAATGCATGTACAGCTATTCTTCTGTCATGCATAACTACAAAGAACCAATCAAAAAGGAATATATATCTCAGCACTTTGAGAGGCTGAGACAGGAGAATCGTGAGTTCAAAGCCAGCCTCAGCAATAGTGAGGCGCTAAGCAACTCAGTGAAACCTTGTCTGTAAATAATACACAAAATAGGGCTGGGGATGTGGCTCAGTGGTTGAGTATCCCTGTGTTCCATTCCTGGGATCCAGGAAAGAAAAAATATAAAAAATAAATAAATAAAATAAAAAACTAACACACCTGTATCCTAGCAATTCGGGAGGCCTATGCAAGAGATTCAAAATAAAAAATAAAAAGGGTTGGATATAGCTCTGTGGTAGAGCATTTGCCTAACCTGTGAGGTGCTGGGTTCAATCCTCAATACCAGAAGAGAAAGACAATTTGGACTGCATTCAATATTGAAAAAAACTGGCAGAATTCATTTACTAATTCAGTGGTTAAAAAACTTCCATTGCAAATCCTTTTCTAGTCATCTGCAGTTTTTAATACTTCTTCTTTTTTTTGATCATGGGGATTAAACCCAAGGCTTGCTGGGCGCAGTGGCACACACCTGTAATCCCAGCAGCTCAGGAGGCTGAGGCAGGAGGATCGCGAGTTCAAAGCCAGCTTCAGCAAAAGCAAGGTGCTAAGCAACTCAGTGAGACCCTGTCTCTAAATACTAAAAAATAGGGCTGGGGATGTGGCTCAGTGGTTGAGTGCCCCTAAGTTCAATCCTTGGTACTCCCTGTGCCCCCAAAACAGGACTTCTCTACCACTGAGCAACACCCCCAGCCATTTCTTTCTTTCTTTCTTTTTTTTAATTTTGAGACAAGATCTAAGTTGCCCAGGCTGGCCTGAAACTTGTGATCCTCCTGCCTCAGCCTCCTGAGTTTCTGGGATTATAGGAGTATACCATCACGCCTAGCTAACACTTCTTTATCCCTTTAACAGGATAAGATTAATTTTAAATCTCCTACATGCAATGCTAAAAACTCTGTAAAAGAACCAGATAAGACATAAAATTGCTAACAGGAGGTAAACATCTCATTTCACCATTCTTTTTTTAAAAAAATATTTTCTTAGTTGTTAATGGACTTTATTTATTTATATGCGGTGCTGAGAATTGAACCCAGTGCCTCTCACATGCTAGGCAAGTGCTCTACCACTGAGCCACAACCCCAGCCCTCATTTCACCATTCTTGTAATGTATTTGAAAATCATGTCTTCTGTTAATGATGGTCCAAATCCATACATTTTTTTCTATTTCCCATCAGCAGTCAGCCAGCAAATATCCTGAACTTTTTTTTGCCTGAATGGTTATTCAGCAGAGTCCAAGACAAACATATCTACCCCTTTCCAAGGTCAGTCTTCATAAATGGCATTTGTGCTGATATAAATTACATCTGCTTCTGAGGCACCAACTTTTGACATGGTTGAAAAAGAAGACTGTAGAATAACAATACAATCTCCACAAAACAATTTAAAATCAGTGGCATTAAGCAAATGTATTCAGATCCAATATCAAAAGCTAAGAATGAGAAGACTGGGAAATAGTTGATTAACTTGAGGAGAGGAATAAGCAAGCTAACATTTCTTGACTGTCCATACAATATTTTACCTCACCATCACTTTAATATGAATCAATCTGATAAAAAATCATTTATGATTACTCCATGATTGAAGCTCAAGTCCTGAGAAACTTCTAGTTCTTTTTTTAAAATTAAGCGCAACAGTATCTTGAAAAACAAAAATCCCTACTTGAATCTCTCATACTTCCATCTTTTAAATTAGGATCTGTGGAAAGTTCCACATAGTAGCCAAAGCAAAAATAAAGGTAGGTGTGTATAAAAAGACAACTAGAGAGAACTAAGTCTAGGAGTGTTTCCAGAGAGACAATAAATATGTTTAAAGACATTTCTATTTACAATAACTGGACAAACACTATAGATACATTAACTACCAAATCCTATCAATTTCAAAGCTAGGAGAGAATTGGAAAACCGGAAAAAAGGAGGACTAAATAGGTTAAGTAACTTTATCGAAGTTATACAAAGAGGGGAGAAAAGTACGACTGGCTTGACTTCCAACTGACTGCCTTCACTCTAACATACGTCTAAATATTATTTTCAGTAACTCAGTTTGAATCTAAAAATGTTAAAGGAGCAAGAAATTACTTGGATATGTTTCAGTGAATGCTGACATTTTTGGGAGAGACTTTTTCAACCACTTCCCCGTCCCCAAACTATCTTGTCATTCACTCAGTACAGCATCAGTGCTACAGGCTATGACTGAAATATTTCTTCCAAATGGTCTTGTTACCACTCCCAGTGGAGGTCTCCCCCTCATATTCCTCGCATTAAAAATCAAAATTACTACTCTTTTCTTCAACAACAAAGAAAATGAGCTCTTTCAAATCATTTTATCTTTAATAACGTGGCAATAATTCGAAATATGAAAAACATGTTCCCTTTAAAGAGGATGCCACCATGATAGCCTCATACAAGCATGATCAAAGGCAATGAAGAGACCGGATTCCAAGGGCATGGGAAGAAAGAAGGCTTCACGGCTCACAGATCGACGCGTTTGATAACGGATTCTCTGAAACGGAGCAGGACAGAAGAAACATGAAGTTGAAGGGACCCTCAGAGAACAGGGCGCGGTTGCTGGGTCATGAGCACCTTGAAGCGTTTCTTGATGGTGATTCGGTGTCTCGAGTATTTGTCGTCCGGGGAGAACCGAGCAGGATGGGCTGAGCAGGTCTGTTGTCCCATAGGGTCAAATTTCTGCTCGAGGAAGAAGGAAAATGATCTCAGTACAAGAGTGATGGGATAAGGAGGGATCAACACGAAGGCCGGAGACACGATGGTCACATGGAGAAGTTGTGCGCTGCGTTTCTACCGCGCCTACCGGGCTAGACTTTCTGGTATCCCGCACCCAGACACGCAGCTCGGAGGCTGGCCTCAACCGCTCCTCCCACCTACGAGAAATGTTTCTTGTCATGCCCACTTACAGCGTTTCCTCCTCTTACCTTCAGTGTGTATACCCTATCTCCTTGCTCGTTGAGGTAATACTGGAGAAACATGACCACGCTTAAAGATGAGGTTCCACGTCCGTCTGCAGCTCGCGTTTGTCAATTTCCTTCCAGTGCAGACGGAAGTCTGCCCTGAGGCATGCCGGGAAATGTAGTCCACTTTTGCCTTAAATTCAGCAGGCCAGAAGAGGGCGCAGTAGTGCAGGATCTGGCCTGGGACGCCAGTTGGAGCCTTGCAGGCTTTCTAAGACCCATCAAGTGTGCCCACTGTGTGCCAGGCACTGCTAGTCGTTTGAGAGAGAGGCAGAAATGGATGTGGACTGAACATTGCTGTGTGCAGCCCTGTCTTTATCTAAAGATGCACACCCATTTCAGAAGCAGTGGCTTCCTAGTGTCTGGAAAAACAAGGGCTCTGGGATTCAGAACCCTTTTAACCCTAGGGAAGAAAGAAGATCCCACTTTTACATCCGGTTCCTCCGCTTCATTTCAAAGTATTGGCGGTAAAGAGTGCATGATGGGTATTCGATATTCTGCAAAGCGAAGAGAGCGTAAAGTTATTTTATGAAGTTGGTGATGTTTTAGTAGTCGAACCAACATTCAAACTCAGGCCTTTTTACCGCAAATTCAACGTTCTTATAGTGGTGAGTAACGAATTATAGTGTCCATTCTAGTAGTATTTCAAAATTTTAAAAGAACGTAGAAATTCTTCTTATAGGATTCTAAAGAAATAAAAATTGGAACCGAGATGTCATTTCAGAGATGATCACAGCATTACTTATAATGGCAAAGACGTTGGGACATGTTGATTTTGTAAGCAGAAAAACCTGAAAAAAAATTTTTTTTTTTAAAAAATTTAAGACAGGGTCTTACTAAATTGCTCAGGCTGACTTCGAATTTGCTATCCTCCTGCTTCAGCGTTCAGAGTCGCTGAGCTTATAACATGTAGGCGTGCGCCACTGAACCCAGCTAAAGAATAGAGTTTGCATTTGCTTATAGTTGCATAAAATATCTTTGCAAAGATTCACAAGAAACAAGATATTGGTTTCCTTTGGGATAGAGGACTTGGTTACAGGGGAAAGTAGTGGGCGGAAAACCTTGAGTTATATTCTATTTTGTACAGTTGACTTTTGAACCATACTAATGTGTTACCTATTTTAAAACTGTAAAAACAAACAAAACAAAGTAAGTTGGGAGCGGAGGGGGGCGGTGTGAAGTGGTGCGGGCCTATAATTGCAGCGACTTAGGAGGCTGAGGCAAGACAATCTCAAGTTCCAGGCCAGCCTTGGCAATTTAGCTAGATATGTTCTTAAAAAAAAAAAAAAAAAGGCGGGGGAGAGGGGTCGAACTGGGAATGTAGTTCAGTGATAAAGTCCCCCCCCATTCAGTCACCATGTTGGGGGGGGCAGTAATTTAACAAAAAGAAGGACTTTCTGGACTTGCAATTGTAGCCTACTTGGTTTTATTTTTTTAATTAGTAGGGCTTTTTAGCAAGGGGGTAGGGCTGTGGCCTCTGTGGACTGCAGACCTTATGGTAATGGGTGTTTGGGAACTACAGGGCAGCTTTCAAGGAAGTAATATATGTTCATAGCAGTTGAATACTCTGAATCATTTGAAACGATTCTAATTTTAAGCAGCTGGTTTCTTTGATCCTTTAATTTTCGGAGTATGTGCTCTGAGTTGGTTGATAAAATATAGCCATCCTTTAATTAAACCAAGAGTTTACCCCAACCTGCTATTAATAGGAAATCAGTTACAGAACTAGGTAGGATTGAAGGGCACAGAATTAGATATGTTGGTGAAAAATTGAAGTACATGCAACCAAAAGGTAAAACTATACTGTTTGGCATGTGAGAATGGATTTTACAAATTTCCCTAAAGAGGTACACATCAATGTGTTGCCAATTCTAGTTTGGAGGGAGTTCCCTTTTTTGCCACTTACTAGAACCCTTTGTGGAATATCTCCCTGCCCCCACCCCCAGTGCCCTTCCCTTCCCCCACTGCAGAATGCTTGCGTCCTAGATTCTAGTTCTGTTTTGATCCAATCTTTGCCCTCCCTTCCTTGGATACCTGTGTATCTGCTGGAGCCAGTTACTCTCTGGGACCTGGACCTGTCTCATTCTGGAGGCTTCTAGACAGCCAGTTAGTGCCCAAACCTGAAATGATGGCTTCAGATGGAGGTAAGTTTCAGGTGGTAGGGGAAGGTCAGTCCCTCCCATTGGCTAACATCCTTGGGAATTCAAATTTGCCCCTTCACCTGGGGACCAGCTCTTTGGGCTGATCTGGAACTACATGAAATACTAATACTTCCTTATCCCTGTGGCCACCAAAGGCATCAATCATCCTTGGGTAGGCTGGGGAAGATTTTGCCATTAAGACTAGGGGCTGAGGAAGGAAGAGGGCCTCCTTGGAGTTGAATCAAGGCTCCTCAGAGAAACACTCTGAATATAGAGAATGGATGGCAATTAACAGCGTGATTCTCGGGAAGGGAGACCACTTCGAGGCCTATTTGTATGGTGAGGGTGGAGTCATATGTAGTAGTAGTGGCACAGAAAAGGTCCAAGGGGAAGGTCCAAGGGGAAGGCCCAAGTTTCTGTATCTTCTCTAGGCGACTGGATCCTGATCTAGGGTTTTACCTTGAGAGAATGGAGCTAGGGCTTCTCTTTATGTCATGAGGGGAAGTGGGCTGATGAGGGGATGCGGGGAGAATTAGGGCAGGGAAAATTAGCTAAAAAATTGTTCAGTGGCATTATTCATTGTAGGGATATGTCCTCTCCTCCTGAAAATGGGGCTGGAAGGTATATAACTACCTCTTCTCAGACCCTCACAGTTCCTTCCATCCTCAAAGGTGGCTTCTCTTTCAGCTCAGGGTGAAATCTTTATTGATTTGTCAGGACCAGGGGAGGTGGGTCACTTCAGCCATGGTGAAAGCTGGGGCTTCCCTGAGATACCCTCAGTGTGTCTACCTCTGTGGAACTCAGGCCTTACACCTGTTTCATTGTGCTCAGTACTTCATGGCATGTCCTGACCCCCTGCTGTATGGCTGAGATGAGTTTGAATCTGAGTTTGCTCATATTCATGTCTGCACGATCAGAAAGCAGAAGCAGAGTGTTGTTGGTTTGTCGTTAAAGTATTCTTTGCGAGAAAGGGAAGAGAGTAGCATGAAATTAGGCTTCTTGTGTTCTATTATTATTATTATTAAAAGTTCTGGACAACATAGGTCATATTAATTCAGTACATGTTTGTGTGCTTATTGCTGGTTTCCTTGACTAGAGTCCACATGGCTCCTCCTCTATAGGACCCATGTTCTGGGCTTCATTGTCCTTTCCTTAGCATGGTCTCAAAATCATGTTCCTAGTGTGCCCTAAATGTCTGATATTAGGAGCTCTAAGTAGAAGAACTACAGATAGTCTGCATCACCATATTTTAATGTGTCTAGCATGTTACTTACAGCTCTGGAAACCTCCTTCCCCCCACTGCCCTCCCCTCTCCATTTCCTGGTCCTTCTCTAATCCTCTCTAGTTATCCCTGACTATTATGTAATGAAATTTCTGGGAACCAAACATCCAATCCACACATCCCCTTCTGGGAACTGCACTTGCACAGAGCAGCTGGGAGCAGGAGGTTTGAATGTCTTGTTTGAAGTTGGTGGGAATGGAAGATATACAAGTATGCTGGGTGGGATGTGCTGTAGGGCCTGAGCTTCATGAGTCCTAGAGTCATTGCTCCTCATCATAGATTGCATCTTTCTTCTGTTACTTTAGATTAGGAAAGGAAGGAGAGGAGGTTATGAGGAGCATCAGGAAAAGGAGGAGAGTTCGGGCTAGTAATCTTTTTGGAACCACCTCCTTTTTAAGGGCTCTGTGTCTTGAGAGTAGCCAGAAGTTTTCCTGGACTAGTTTCTTTACTGAACAGGTGTCAGTTCTGTTCCATGTCTTAGTAAATAACATATGGGGCTGGCAGGGGAGGTCTACCAGGAATGTTCCTAGAGAAACTCTCAGAGGTAGTGATGGTTTGGGTTTGCCTTTTCTTGGCAGACAGGGGTCTGTGTGCCTTGTTGAAAAGGGAGCAAATTCTCTAGTTCAGAATTCTCAACTGGGAATAATGACATAAAAATCATTTGGGGAGCCAGGGGTAGTGGCACATGCCTGTAATCCCAGCACTCTGGGAGGTTGAGACAGGAGAATCACGAGTTCAAAGCCAGCCTCAGCAATGGTGAGGCGTAAGCAACTCAATGAGACCTTGTCTCTACATAAAACACAAAAAAAAAATAGGGATGGGATGTGGCTCAATGGTTGAGTACACCTGAGTTCAATCCTCAGTACCAAAAAAAAAAAAAAAATCACTTGGGGGGACTGTAATCCCAGCAGTTTGGGAGAGCAAGGCAGGAAGATAGCAAGTTTGAGGCTATCCTCAGCAGCTTTATCAAGACCCAAGCAATTTAGTGAGACCCTGTCTCAAAATTAAAAAAATAAAAAGGGCTGGGGATATGGCTTAGTGGTAAAGCACCTCTGGTTTCAATCCCCAGTATCCCCCCCCAAAAAAGTCACTTGGAGGAACAAGTGATTTTGGGAGGCAAACTACACAAGTTCTTCATCCATATCCCTTCCTTCACCTGTTGAGAATTGGTACTCTGATTTTTTTTTTTAATGGTGCTGGAGATTGAACCCAGAGTCTCATGCATGCTAAGCAAGTAGCACTACCACTGAGCCATATCACCAGCAGTGCTCTGATTCTTACTCTTTAGGGGTTCTCACATGGCCAAACTTCTGGCCTCCTTTCTCCTACTTCACTCCCTCTTTCTTTGTCTCAACAGCATCTCCACTCCCGGGACCAGATGTGAATATGAAACCTGGTGCTGCCCTATCTCCTTTTACTGCGCTTCCTTTTCCCCCACCTACTCCTGGCCCACCAGACCAGCCACTCTGGGAGTCATCTCCACAGCCCTCCCTGACTTCCGCATTCTCTCCAAGCAACCCTCTGGTGCTCCCTGCTTTCCCCAGCCCACTATTGGTGACTGGAGAAGCCAGCCCCAGCTCCAGTGGGGCCGGGGCTGGCGCTGGGAAGGTCATTGTCAAAGTCAAGGCAGAAGGGGGACCAGCTGAGCCTTCTCAAACTCAGAACTTCATCCTTACTCAGACAGCCCTCAGTTGGATTGCCTCAGGTGCTCCCTGTGGGGGCTCTGAAGGTCCTCCTGCTCAGTACATTACAGCTTCTAACATGAAGGCCATCCTGCCCACTGAAGCTATTGGAATGAGCCAGGAGGGCCCCCCAGGCCTTCCTTCTCAGGCTCCACCACCAGCTGCCCAACTGGCCCCCATTGTGAATCCAGAAAAATCTTGGCCAGGTCCTCAAGGGGCAATCGGGGAAGGAGGTTCTGTAACCACCCAGAAGCCCTCACTGGGTGACCTCGCCTATACTTCCAAGGGCGTTTATGAGAACTTCCGTCGCTGGCAGCGCTACAAGGCCTTGGCCCGGAGACACGTATCCCAAAGTCCTGATGTAGAAGCTCTTTCCTGTTTTCTTATGTAAGTGGGGAGACCTGAGATTAATTATCCTAGGGCTTTTAAATAAGGAGGACTTTGGGATGAATTTAGGGGAATAGGCTAGAGGGCAGGACATGAGAGTGAGAGATGCTTGAGAAGGAAAAACACAATAATATCAGCCTCTTTACCCTCCTTCCCAGTTTATAACAAGCTTTTAGGTGTCTTCTTTCAAGTGTGTTCAGGCAAGCATTTTTATGGTAATTCCCAGCTCAGATACAAGTTTCCTGTCTAGAAAGCAAGGAGCAGTGATTGGAGCTTGGGTCTTTCTCTCCACACATCAGGGTCCTCTGAGTCTATGTCACTGCCCTTCAACATTGAGTTGAACTATACAAACCAGCCAGGATGAGGAGTGCTGGGCTCTGACTCATTCCTGAGGGAGGGGCAGGACAGTGCCCTGCCAAGCAAAGGACTCCTGTGTGCCACTCCCCCATTATACCATTATACTCAGAAGTCAAGTTGAAATAGGGCATGCAGATTGTTAGGCTTCACCAGGCACTTGATTTCTGATCCTGGGCAAGACATTTCACACCTTCACCCTCAATTTTCTCATCTAAAAAGGGAAAATTTTTACCTACCTCAGAAAGTTGCTGAGAAGATGAAAAGTATTTGGCAGAGTGCCTGGCATAGAGAGTACGTCATTAGATAGTAACTATTTTATTATTATAAAAAGGCATCTAAAAGAGGGAAGGAGCTCACAAAAGACCAAATTGTTCTTGCTTAAGAGTGAGTGTATGTTTGGCCAAGGAGCCTGGGGTCATAAGCCCTTTTGTTTATAATGCAATCATTAGTCATCTGGGGAATTTTCCCTCCTTCCCAAGCAGGCTGGCTGTCTCTCAATTTATGCAAACCACTATATAACACATACCCCATCTTAACTGTACTTTGAACAAACTTACTGTTACTCTTCCAGTGGCATAACTCCTAAAAGAATCTCTTCCTTCTCCTTGGAGTCCTAGATAAGCTATTTTGCTGATTTCCTGCAATCTCAAAACAGTTCAAAGTTCTCTCTTGGAAGCTACCAGGCTAAATTTCTAAATCTTGAGCCATTTTGGGTTTTCAACGTTTGCTTGGGATCCATTCACTTTTGGTCCTAGCTAACTTTTGCTGTCCATGTTCAGGGGATCTGGGCAGGTTCTCCTGCCAAGTGTAGTCCAGACCTTCTATAAGCTGGTTAAATGCCCAATTCTAGGATCATGGGGTGCTGCAATTAATGTTAACAAGTTTCCTCAGGTGACTCTGATGCACAGTAATGTTTAAGGACTCATAGGGAAACCAGAGAGGCAAAGATGAAGTTCTTACTTTAATCTGGGCTCTCACTCTCTTCTGGATCAGAAAGGGTTCAGGAGCCTTCCCAAAGTAAGGGTCTAACATTATATTGGAAGGTCTGAGTTTGTATCCTGGAGACAAAGGCTGAAAAACCAATGAATAAAGATACCACATATTCTTTAGGTGGAGATTCATTTAGGTAGGCTCTGGACAGGGAGTGTAAAGCATACTTTATAGTCAGTACTGTCCACTTAGAAACATGGATATTTTCCTCTTAATGTTTAGTTGAAGATAGCACTGTGAGAATTAGGGGTGGTTGCCTTGGTTGATTCAAAAGGTGGGGAGAAGAATCTGTTTGATTTTGATTTGCAAATCTCAGTGGGAAGAGAGGTGAACATGGGACTGGATGGGAGGTTGGAAGTCTGGAAGCTTCATCAGAAGTGGGACATGACAGGGCCTGAGGATCATGCCAGATTTGATGAGGGGCAAGGGATGTGAACTGAGGTGTGCAGGGGGCCCACTTTTAGAATATGACTGACCCAATGGGGGTTTTAGCCCAGTGCTTCGTTCCCTGGCCCGACTGAAGCCCACAATGACGCTGGAGGAGGGCCTGCCGAGGGCTGTGCAGGAGTGGGAGCACACCAGCAACTTCGACCGGATGATCTTTTATGAGATGGCCGAAAAGTGAGTCTGACAAAATCTCATCTCTTGAGGGGGGACTGTGTGGCCGGGAGTGATGGGGCAATGGAGAGAGGTGTGTATCTAGGTGTGGCAGTGATTATTAACGAATGTCCTCGGGAGCAGGGCATAGGCTAGAATAGAGTCCCTTAGATCCTTGCTTCTCTCTCCATCTTGACTCAGTGGTTTTTCTATCCTACCTATGCCCTCTTGAAAGCATCACTGTCCCCAGCTCCAGATCTTGAGTCTACATAGGGGCCTTCATATTGAGGGTCTTAAGATGGGATTGGAGCCCAATATGTGTAAAAATTTCATGCTCAAGAGACTTAGGAATGAAGTCAACTCTACTGGGTAGGTTTTCTCAACTGTCCAAGTAGCAAGTGGCCATTGATACAGAACTTTAGGACCACTTTCCTTTGGAAATAGTGGCACAGAAAATCCTTTCCTTCTCATCCCAGGGAGGGGCTAATTCTGAAGAGTTTGGTTAGGGGAAGCCAGGGTGCTGGTTCTTACCATTTGTCTAGGACGTCTTTGGTTAAAAAATATAACTCTTAGCCAGGAGTGGTGGTGCATGCCTGTAATCCCAGCAACTGGGGGTGAGGTGGAGGCAGGAAGATTGCAAGTTCAAAGCCAGCCTCAGTAGATTAGTGGGGCACTTAGCAACTCAGTAAGATCTTGTCTCTAAGTAAAATATAAAAGAGGACTGGGGATGTAGCTTAGTGGTTAAGCACCCCTGGTTTCAATCCCCAGTACGAAAACAAACAAAAGCCAAAACAAACAAACAAACAAACAAAACAAAAAAAAACCCCAAAACTTGCTAGGCATGGTGGTATCTGCCTGTAGTCCCAGATACTTGGGAGGCTGAGGTGGGAGGATCACTTGAGTCTAGGAGTTTGGGGCCAGCCTAGTCAACATAGCAAGACTCCATCTCAGAAAATTGAGAAAATTGAAGCCTTTCTTCCAAGCTTAGCTTCTACTTTCTCCCCCCAAGTCTGGACCCATATCTCCTAGATTTACCCTTCCAGGGCCCCAGTCCCAACTCCAGGATTCCTGGATCTCAGCACTGCTTTCTGATGGAAAACTGACTTGAATTGCAACTAGGGTCCTGATTCAGGAATTCTGCCATTCTTTAGGATTGTGTGTGGAAGGGGTGAGGAAGGTGAGGCCTTAAAGAGGGGCCCGCTTTTGAGGTCCCAGCAGGCTGTTGTATAGAGGCCTGATTTAATTCAATAAGCCTGTATTGAGTACTACTGCATACAATCTGTGCAGCTATGAGAGACAGGTATGGAAAATAAATAAAGGCTACTATTGCTCTGTTCTGGAGGTTTATAAGCTCTAGTTTATTTACTCCCTTAACAAACTTCCTAAGTGATCACTGTAGGTGAAGGGATGATGTAGTGATTTCGAGGTTACCCTAGGACCTTTACTAGGCTGCCTATGAGCAGTTTCTTCCTGGGTGACTTGATTAAGGCAAGACTTTGCCTAAATGAGGGCACTTCCTTTCTTGGCCATGCTTGGTTGCTGCCTGGTGCCTGGGTTCCTGATGGGATGGATCTCTTCAACACTACCTGTACCTTAGTTACCCTCTACAAAACAGGTTCATGGAATTTGAGGCAGAAGAAGAGCTGCAGATACAGAATGCACAACTGATGAATGGCGCCCAGGGCCTGTCTCCTGCAGCCCCTTTGAAATCTGATCCTCCAGGGCCACCAGCCCCTGAAGTGTGCCAGCAGCCAGGTAAGGTTGCCCAGTGTCAGCAATGAGCCCAAGGCTTGGAGGGAGGCATACAGAAACCAGCTATGGATTAGGGAAGGCATGGCCTTTACTTCTGCCATTATTTACAGAAAGTGGCATTTTATATATATCCCAAACAGAATGCCCTCCCACCCCCCAGGAGGCTGGGTTTCAGGTTGCCCTTGTCCCAAATTAGGTATTGATCTCAGTCACGTAAACTAATTACTTTCTCATCTAGACTGCAAATGAAGTCCATTATACCTCATCTGCCTGAGAAATGGGTGTAGAGGAATGGCTGGATGAGGGTGTATCTTGGAATTTCGGGGTGTGTGGAAAGAGGCCCAATACTGTGACTCTCTCTCATAGCCTCCAGCTTTTAAATCTTCTCCCATGACTTGTACTTTTTCAGGATGGTTTGATCCAGCCTGGAATCATTTCAGTGTACCCAGATTGCTGCCCTTACAAATAGAACTGGGAGGTAGAGGCCAAGGCTTCCTTGCCACTCCCCATTCCCCTAATGTACAGTCTGTGCCACTTCCCGTCCCTAGTGTACATTCCAAAGAAGGCAGCCTCTAAGGCACGGGCTCCCCGCCGGCGGCAGCGCAAACCCCAAAGGCCTCCAGTTCCTGAGGCACCCAAGGAGATTCCACCAGAAGCTGTGAAAGAGTATATTGACATCATGGAAGGGCTGGAGGGGAGTCACTTGGCCACTGGGGAGTCAGATGGAAAACAGGAGGAGCAGCAGGAGGATGAAGCAATGTATCCAGATCCAAGTCTACTGGGCTACATCGATGAGCTGTGTTCTCAGGAGATCTTTGTGTCCAAGGTGGGCTGGACTGCTTTCTACTAGGTCCTAGGGGTGGGCATGATGGGATACCAATCATCTTGGGATTCTGCCCAAGGAAAGTAGAAAGTAGGCTTTCTTCTGTAACTGGTGGTAGTCATGGCCGAGTGGGAGGTGGGGGCTCATGGCCTTGTCTCTGGAGCCCCTTGGCTCACAGGTTACTTCATCAAGGATTCACATCATTTTTCCTTCTGTTCTCCAGGTGGAGGCTGTCATTCACCCTCAATTTATGGCAGATTTGCTGTCCCCAGAACAGGAGAGAGATCCTTTAGCCTTAATGGAGGAGTTGGAACAAGAAGAAGGACTCACTCTTGCCCAGGTAAACCTGGGAGGTAGGAAGTATTAGACAAAGACGCTCTCATGATTTTGTCTAATCCGACACTGTCTTAGAACAGCTTTGGGATTGAGCTTTAGGTGTAGAATAGGTAAAGGACTGTAGAAACACAGGAAATGAGAGAGTAAGGGCTCCAAGCATGGGAATAGGCATGAGAAGGTGGGAAGAACTGCAGTTATCTTTGATACCATCACTTGAGCCACATGCTTTTCTTCCCTGTTCTGCCCAAGTACCATCTCCTACCACCCACTCAGCCACCTCTTCTCACAACCAAGTATAGAACTGGTATTTGTCCATTCTCTTCCAGCTGGTCCAGAAGCGACTCTCGGCCTTGGAACAGGAGGATGCGGAGGTGCCTCCAAATTGCAGTGCAGCTCAGTTGGTCTTGAGTCATTCTGTTTCTGATAAGGATGAAGGTGGGGGTGGGAGGCCTCGCCCCTCACCTGGGCCTCAGGGGGCTGGGGGTACAGTTTATCTTGGAAAGCCTGCTGCTTCAGGAAAGCAGGCAAGAGAAATGCATGGTGGGCAGCAGCGAGCCCTAGATGGTGTAAGGGGGATGCGCAGGGAGGGGAACACTCTGCCATCCTCTAGTAGCTGGGACCTGCAGACAGAACTTGGGGCTTCCCGGGGAACTCAGGCACTCTTGGGTACGGAGAGAAAAGTGTCTAGGAAGGTCATAAACCAGCTGTTACCACATCAGGAGGGCCATCAGGGAGGTTCTGGGTCCCCTGGGCACTGCCTGGTGGTTGATAGGACTTCAGAGGCTTTGTCCCTTTGCTGGCAGGAAGGCCCCCAGCCCAAGAAAGCTCCCAGTTTGGATATTGAACTTGAAAAGCCAGCTCCTCCCCAAGTACAGGGGTTAGAAAAGCAGGACCTGGGGCTGCAGGCAGGACAACAGATGGGGGAACTTGAAGTGCTTCCTAAAGGGAAGGAGCCTCCAGCAGCACTCCAGGAAGGCTCCTCAGGAGCCATGTGCAGAGATGACAGAGGTCCTCCCATGGTTCAGAATTGTGATCAGAAACCGTCCCCTGGAGCAGCTGGGGACAGAGACAGGACCTCTCTCAGCCCAGGACTTTGGCTGAGCAGTGAGATGGATGCTGTAGGCTTGGAGTTGCCCTTACAAATTGAAGAAGTCATAGAGAGCTTCAAAGATGGGGAATGTATAGCTGAGCACCAGGCACTGGCCTCCAGGAACAGCATTTCTCTGGGTCGTGGAGAAACCTCAGTACCTGGGGATGCGGGGAGCAGCGTGGTTCCCTGTGGAGATATAGATGCCACAGCTGCCCTAGAAAAGAGAAACTACTGCAACTTGCCAGTACCTCTGAGGTCCAATAGCCCAACCTTGGGACCCAAAGAAAATAGAGAACAGATCCCTGAGACCATACAGGATCCCAGTGATCTCTGGGCTGAAGGTTGTTCTCCACTGCTGGAAAGCAGAGTTGGTACCTCCCCACTGGGGTCTTCCAAAGAAACCCCGCTGCCCACATGCCAAGGCAATCCCATTATCCTAGGGACCCAGGATGCTTCCTCCTTCTCAGAGGGCAGCCAAGAGGCAGGGAACAGAGGCAGTCTCTTTTCTCCTCTGTTGGAAACCACGGAACATGAAAACATAGATGTCAGAGGTAACTGTGGCCTCCAACTAGGGGTCAGCAAGGATACCTGTCCTATAAATTTCACTTCTGATGATCCTCAAGGAGGGGGCAGGGAAGACAAGGGTTTGTCTAAGCTGAACGACCTTGTTCCTTTACAAAGCAATCAAGAGGCTCTGACACTCAGGACCCCTAAATCAACATCTCCTCACCAGGGCCTTCGGAGCTCTTCCCCTAGATGGGGAACCAGGGATGCTTTAGTCCTGAAAGAAACCTCTCCTATGAGTCAAACACTCACCTCAGATGTGACCAAAAGAAGGGAGAAGGAGGCGGGGGGAGATGAGGAAGATGAGGGGCTCTCCAACTTTGCCTACCTCTTGGCCTCAAAACTTAGCCTGTCTCCGAGGGGGCCTCCCCTCAGTCCTTGCCAAGCCTTAGGAGGTCGGGCCATCCAGAAAGCATCCCACCCCACCACTGAGGAGAGAGGACTTAGCCAAACTCCATACCCTGTCAAGTCTGGGAAGCAGGCTCTAATTGGAGGTCCAGCCCCTGCTGAAAAGAGACCCCAGTCAGGAACTCAACTTGGGGTCTCTGGGGAGAAACCCCTGGCTCTGGGAGCTGTGCGACCCTCACAGCCTCGTAAAAGGCGGCGTGACAGTTTTGTCACAGGTAGAAGGAAGAAACGACGTCGTAGCCAGTAGGAAGCAGAGGGACCATCCTGCCCTACCTGCCAGTCCCAGAGGTGGGTGCCCCAGAGTAGATTTCACTGCTGCTGTTCACAGTGGAGAATCAGCCTCAGCCCAGTGCTGTTTTGTTCTGCAAAGCGGTTGGTGAGGGAGGTGGGAGGTCACACTGGCCAGGTTGCAAGTGGTTCCCTAAGTGGAAAGGACCTTTGGAAATTGTTGTATGGAAGAAATAAAATAAAGATTTCTTTTGTTGGAGAACACTCTCAATATGCCCTTCTTCTGTACAAACACCTTTGCTACTAGATAGGGCAAGATGCTATGAAAGTAGGTAGGGGTAGTTCCAGTTTATGGATCCAGGTCCTTTACCCTGACTCTCACCTTAACTTGGCTCCCTGCAGCTTCCTCTTGGCAACAGAGTTTTAGGTTGTGATAGGGGCCAAGAACAAGAATTTTCCAGTGATCACTTTATTCATTCTATCTACATAAGCCTGGATGTGGCATCAAGAGGGCTTTTCTGGGTATCCTATTATCATTTACCTTTCCTTTGCTTTTTTGTGTGTTAGATCTCTAGGACAGAGATCTAATTTCCTAAATCTAATTAATTTTCCTTATTTGTGTCCTTCCTTCCTTCCTTGAAAAGAGGCTGGACCTCAGCTTATCCTCAGCTTATCCTGTGGCAGGGAAACGGACCCATGTGGTTGGTCTGCCCTGTACCTGGGAGGCTGCTTCCTTACTGACATAGCTCTTTGCTCCCTCTATGGGCAATGGAATCAAGTCTCAGTAGGATTATTAAATATGGAATGGTAGTAAGCTATTTTCATCTTTAATGAGGACAGAACAAGTGGGGATGGGCTAAAAAGAGGTTCATGAATTAGTCCATTAAGATGTGGATATTTAGGAGGTGGTAACAGTATGGGACAGTATTAGATCTCTTTGTATAATTTCTGTACAGGAAAGAGCCCTGTCTGGGAGCGAGAATACTCCTCTAGCTATGGCTACGAGGACTGACCTTTGGAACCTTCTGGATATTCCAATGGGCATCCTGTAACCATTCATCCTTTTACTTCCCAACTAATGATACCATGCATGTGACTGAGCTTCACTTTTTTTTTAATAGATATAGATTTATATTTATATATAAAATAGTTTCTTACAAAAAAACCCAACCAAACAAAAAATTAAAATCAACTTAAAAAAACAACAACCACCACCGAAATCAAACAGGAGCAGAGATGGGGTCGAGGCATAGGGTAGGTCCCTGGCGCTGCCCTGAGTCTGCGGGGCTGGATTTCAGCTGAGGAAGAAGGGGCGGGAGACTGAGGTGCTCAGTCACCCTTCTGCTTGGGTGCTTGCACGGTCCCATTGGCCAGAGCAGTGGGGCTGCCTGGGGAGGTGGCATTTGGTATCTGGGAGGTGCCTCGAGGGGTGTGGGGGGGGCGCAAGTAGGTGCTGAAGAGCTTCCCATAGAGTGGGTCATGGAGGGAGAAGTTCTGGAACTGACCTGGACAAAGAAGAGCAAGATGGAAAAAAGTCAAAAGATCCATGAATGAGAAGAGGACACCCCTGCAATTTACTCAGCACCAAGATGTCCTGTCCCTCTTATCTCTATTTAACTTCTCAAATCCAGGTTTTGTGTGCTCTTCCCTTCCAGCCTGCTCTTCCTGACCTCAGCTCTCAAGACAGAGGCTTATCCCCAACACCAGCCACTAGCCCTCATTCCCTCCCAACCCATGCTTTCTCCAAGTCCTTGGTGCTGACGGTGCCTGAATGCCTGGGCAAGCTGAGAAGGCAGTGACTCACAGAGGGAGAGGCCCTGGCTGGATGCCTCCTGGCACAGCTCAGCATGCAAAGTTGTGGCAGCAGGACGAGGTGAACCCAGCAGCAGGTGCAGGATGGTGCTGAAGCCGTCTCTGTACAGCAGGCGGCCAGGTCCCTCTGCTTGCTCTTCAGCAAAGAGCTTGGGAAGAAAGAGATGCAAGTCAAGCTCTGTCCCCAAGCCACTGCCCCACACATCTGCCCAATACCCTCCTCCTCTTCAAAAAGCACTGTGCGTAGGCCCCTTATGACCTTTATTGACCTTTCTGCAGAACTAAACTTTATAGCTTCTGCCCTTTTGTTGTTCCCAGCTAGAACTCAACACAGAGACACTGGGGGCTCTGTAGCTTTTGAAAGTGTGGCATGTGGTAGGATACCAAGTGCCTACCATCTAGAAGTTATTGGGAATGGTGCACTGGCTTCCTGGTATGGGGTGAGCATAGCTGCAAGTGCCCTTCACTTCCCAAGTACCTCGAAGGCTAGCCGAGTCAGCTCCTCCAGGTTCCTGCCCCCATCCAGAGCTGCTAGTGCAAGCGCCACATCTCGGAAGTCCACCAAACCCTTGGCATCCTGGAAAGAGAAACCAGGGTGATACCGGGCATCCTCCCTCCTGCTCTCTGGCTTTGGGCTGGCTCCTCCCTTTCCTAAGCAGGCATGATTGTGATGCCTGTGAGAGCTCCAAACTCTGTAGGATCCCTGATAGTTCCCTCAGGTCACAACCTTTTTCAATCTATCCCAAGTCACTTGGTGACAAAGTTCTCCCATAAAGAGATCTCCTAGGAATGTTGGGGAATCCCTCAGGAACGTCAAAGTTACTTGTCATCAAGTATCTGACATACCAAGAGGACATTCCTGGCCCCCAAGCTGGACAAACTGGTTCTCTGACTCAGCCTATGTGGGAGAACTGGTCCCACAGATTGAAAGGGGACCACTGGCCTAATTTCTGCTGTATGGGGGAACTACACAGGCAACTCCTTTCAGGACCACAGAGTGCCTCAATCTAAGGATCTACAAACTTAGTCACTCCGTCCCTTCAGAGAATGTTGAGCGCCACAGTTTGTGTCTTAAATAAAAAAGAGCTCCTTGGAGCTACTGTTGTTCATAAACATTAAGAATCTTCTAAAATTATAATGTGACAGGGATACCTGGTTATATACCAAGGAAATACATAGTTTGCCAAGATTCTTGAGACTCTTCCAAAATCTTGTAGAGAAGCCACAATCTATTTGAAAAAAATCTGACCAAGAATTGAAAATACTCCTGGATCTCAAATTCTTCACTGTCTAATCTATCCAGTGGTGTAAAGACCCTTATCCAGTGCCCCATATGGTCCTATGATGCCCCATCTCTGCCAATCTTTAAAGTAGCTTCAGAAATTGATGGACCTCAATTATGGTTTATTTTCTCTTGTTCCTCTTATACTACATAACTACATAACTACTACACTGCTCTTATACAAGGCATCATGCTCTTATACAGGTGGCACATGCCTGTAATCCCAGTTGAGAGGCTAAGGCAAGAGGATTACAAGTTTGAGGCCAGTCTCAGCAACTTAGCGAGGCCCTAAGCAATTTAGTGAGACCCTGTCTTAAAATAAAAAATAAAAAGGGCTGGGCATGTGGCTTTGTGGTTAAGTGCCCCTGGGTTCAATCCCCAGTACCAACAAAAACAAAACAAACCACTGCTCTTCCATGCACTGGATACTCACTAAAAAATTAATCTTCCAATGGATCCTAGAAGATAGTCATCTATCAAAGGTGATCAGAATACCCAGGGCAGACTCCCAACTGGGCATCCTATGGACATGGCCAGTAGGATATCACCTCTAATGTATGAGCATATCAGCCTGGAGAGCAAGCCCTGGCCTCTGCGCTCTGTATTGTAGCTCCTTTACCTGCTGGAAGTAGCTGAAGGCACCAGCCACCGTCTGAGGGTCTGAGAGCTGCAGCTGCCTGGCAAACTCCTCCTGGCCAATCATTCGACTCCGGCTTGGCTCTGCCCCAGTGTCCACACAGCCAGGGGACAGCCTACAATGGAGTTGTTGAAGGAAGAGCTGACTTAGTTTCTTTCTGGATACACCATGCAGTATCACCCTGGCTCCAGCACCACACATTCTCCCAGCAT
>PVHX01011138.1:0-66058 GCA_004024805.1 Geosciurus inauris | reverse complement strand
TTTTTTTTTTTTTTTTAATTTTTAGTTGTAGATGGACACAATATCTTCATTTTATTTATTTACTTCCATGTGGTGCTGAGGATCGAACCCAGTGCCTCACACATGTGAGGCAAGTGCTCTACCACTGAGCCACAATCCCAGCCCCCCAGCAAGAATTCTTAACTAACTAACTTCTTTCCCTCTTCTCTCCCTCCACCCTGCCCCCAAGTCTTGCACATGCTACACAAGCACTTTGCCACTGAGGTATATCCACAGCCCTTTAAAAAATTTTTTATTTTGAGACAGAGTCTTACTAAATTGTCCAGGCTGGCCTTGAGCTTGTGATCTTCCTGCTTCAGCCTCCTAAGGAGCTAGGATGACAGGTGTGCACTACCCATGTTCAGCCTCCATTTTAAAAAAATAATTTTCTGATTTTTTAGATATAAATGAGACAGACTTTGCTATTCACTGTGAGAGCTAAAATTGGAAGAGATGGATTGCTGAAGGCTTGGGTGTGACATCTTCCTTAGCAACTGCTGAGTGGGCTTTGGAACTGAGATAAGAGTCCTGGTTTGGTTTCAGTGGGGAGTCTGATATAGTGATGTTTTGTCACAAAAGCCTGCTCCTTTTTATCTTGGCTTTGGGTGAACCAAAGTATTTGTCCTTGTCATTTGAAGTCAGTGGCTTCTGCCTTAGGAATTTGTTGAGGGTTGATTTGTCCCTGGATGGGCTCCTTGAAGCCCTCTCCTAGTAGGGCTGTGGTTGGGGTTCCTCTCAGGGTTTGAAAAGACCCTTGGGGTCATCTCGTCTCATTTGTTTGTTCATTTTGTAGATGAGGAAACAGAACCCTGTGGGTAACCCTTTCCTCTGTTCTTTGGCCACAGACAGCGCCCTCTAGCGGCCAGTCACCCCGTAGCCATGGGTTCACTACATGCCAAGAGGCAAGCTCGGTGATCTCCGGCTTCTCAAGGCTGGTCTAAAATTCTATCTATTTAAGGACAGTTGTGGCTGGTACATTCTGTTCTCTTTGGAGATAGAGAACATATCAAAAGTGGGGTCATTAGAGGCCACGTGGAACAAATGGAGCAGTGAGGTTTTCAGGCAGTCAACGTTGAGAACAGCTTGTGTTAGACGGTTGAAGGCCAGTGTTCTAGCCCGCGTTCTAAGGATGTGTGGCGAGAGGCAGCACACCGAGCCTGAGAGGGGGAGCCCTCAAGTCACACACCCTGTGGACCACACGTGAGCCCTTGGATACATTTGCACAGAGGACATTTTATTTACTTCTATTTTTTTTTTTCCAGTACTGGGGATTGAACTCAAGGCCTCCCACATGCTAGGCAAGTGCTCTGTCACTTAGCTACATCCCCAGTCTTTGGATTTTTGCATCCTAGGGACTGTGTATGTGTAAAATGTAATCACTGTCGTGACAGGCTGAGAAAGACCACCTTACCAAATTACTGGCAGTGCCTTCTGGGTACTGTGGTCATTATTCCCAGGCCAGGAGGTGGAGGTGCTTTATTTAAGAAGGTTCAGACAGGACTGTCTTAAATCCTCATCTCGCCTCTTCCATGGAAGGTGGTCAGCAAGTGTTTAACCGGATTTGGTGGCTTAGTGAATTCAGAACATTTACAAATATGTAACTATTGTATGTTGTACGTCTTGTTATTTTCAGGAGATAGGTTTATCTGTAAGTCACAGGTAGGCTTAACTTAGAGGTCTCAGTGGATGCTGGGGTGAGGTGAGGGTCTGAAGGAAGTTGGGTTGTCAGGGAAAGCCACGTGGAGAAAGTGGCTTTGGCTGAGACCCGAGTGATTTGGAGGAGTTCACCATGCAAGGGTCGGAGGGTAGAGCATTTTAGGCAGAGGGAATAGCTTGTACAAAAGTTTGAAAGCAGAAACGAGCTTGTCTTTGCACATCAGAAAGGCCAATTCAAGTAGAGGCCAGGGAACAAGGTCAGGGGTAAAGTCAGAGAGCTGGGTAGGGCTCCTGGTCTTAAAGGCCATGGTGGGTCAGAGTCTGGATTCTATCCTAAGAAACAGAAGGGAAATCATTCCATTTTATGCAGGGGAATTATGGGATGCAATACTTACTTTCAGGAGATAGCTTAGGGCTACAGTACAGAAGCTAGATAGTAAAGGAGCGGGGGTGGACAGGACCTTCAGGAGGTGCACAGGAGCAGAGGTGGTAGTGCTGGGACTACAGTGGTAGAGAAGGGGATGGATTTGGGTCATATTTTGGATGAAGGGCCACCTACACTTGCTGTATTAACACATTATCTTCCATCATCCTATGTATGGGGCACATATAAAAACCTACAGAATTTTATAGGACACCTATAAAATCGATCAATTGGAGTTTTTTCTAGGTATCCTATATATAGAATGATCGGACACAATGTTCTAACATGTAGTAAGAAAGGGAGGAACCGAGGTTTTGGGCTTTAGCAACTGAGTAGATAATGGTACTGTTTATTGGAATGAGGAAGCCTAGGGAGGAACAGATGGGGCAGTTGGGAATCATGTTATTTGGTCATGTTGAGTTCAAAAATGCCTGTTTGGGGCTGGGGCTGGGGCTCAGCGGAAGAGCGCTTGCCTAGCATGTGTGAGGTACTGGGTTCAATCCTCAGCACTACATTAAAAAAATTAAACAAACAAGTAAAGTTAAAAAAAATGCCTATTGGTCATGCAAGTGGAGGTGTCATGGCAGTTGATTATGGGTTTTAGCTCAGTAAAGAGTAGAAATTTGGGAGTCACTTGTGTGTGGATGTGATGTAAGTCTAAGAGGCCGAGGGAGCTCATCTGAGGAGGTGCGAGCAAGGCTAGCAGAGAGTTCAGGCTTGCCAGTGTTTAGTGGGCAGCATCCATTATTAAGAGGAAGGACGAGGAACACAGTGTCCTGAGGAGGACTGCGGTTGGTGTGGTAGGAGAAAAAAGGTAGAGGATTGCCTCCGTGAAGCCCAGAGAAGTGCTCTGAGGAGAAAGGGGTGGTAAGATGATGGAGGGGTTTAATAAAGCGGAAGCCACTGAGGTGTGCGATGTGGACACAGAAGTTTTGGCTCTGAGTTGGGACACCTTCCACAGCATTCCACAAGAGTTCTTTTCCAGCTTAGTTGTCTGACCTGTGGGCCACGAGGTGGAGCTAACGAGCCAAACTACAGGGGCCGTTGCCAGTTCAGCTTCTTTCAAAAGCAGTTTCAAGCCCGGGCTCCGTGGTGCAGGCCTGTAATCCCAACGGCTTGGAGGCTGAGGCAGGAGAATCACGAGTTCAAAGCCAGCCTCAGGAAAAGGGAGGCACCAAGCAACTCATTGAGACCCTGTCTCTAAATAAAATACAAAATAGGGCTGGGGATGTGGCTCAGTGGTTGAGTGACCCTGTGTTCAATTCCTGGCACCCTTACCTCCCAAAAAGCAATATGCATTCAATATTTTTCTGGAAGATTGAGTTGTTGAGCAAAAAGTCCCTCTTTCTAAACAAAAGTGAATATAGATTGAGGGGCTGAATTCTTACAATTTCAGGTGAAAATATGAAGCAGGATGTGAAATGTACTTGACGATCTTGAAGGATTTAAAAAAATAAGGAAAATATCAGAATTGAAATTCAGATTCCCAGTGATGATGGACTGAATACATAAGCTACTACTTTATGAAACCCTACCAAAATGACACTGGAAGGATTAAAAAAGAAAAAAAGCAGCTGGGCATGTAGTCCCAGGCAACTCAGGAGGCTGAGGTAGGAGAATCACAATTTTGAGGCCAGCCTCAGTAACTTAGTGAGACTCTGTCTCAAAATTAAAAATATAAAAAGGGCTTGTAGGGATGTGACTCGGTGGTAAAGCACCCTTGGGTTAAATCCCCATTACCAAAAAAAGAAAAAAAAAAAAAGAAGAACCAACTGCCCACAAAGAGCAACAGGAAATATAATTTTGGGAACTAGAAAGCAAATTGAGAGACAAGAAGTCATTTAGATGACTCAATACCCCACTCCCATATCCCCTCCCCACCCAAAATTCAAGGATTGGCAGTACACACCCCTCTGGGACAGGGAGAGTCTAAGAATCAGTGCTTCAGATTCTCTCCTCCCTCCTCACACAGGGGCCACGGTCCCTTCCCCATGCTGACAAAACAGGCACATTCACTGCAAGAGGTGAAATTAGAGGGGCTTGGGACAGGGGGACTTCAGGTACAGTTGAAGGCATTCAGTGAAAGGTCACTGAAAGTTGAGGCATTGTCACCGTCTGCTGCTTGGCTCTCAGCTTTCTATCTAACACAAAAGGATTACTAGAGTTTTTCTGAGAGCCAGGCGCTCTGGAGCCCCAGTAACCAATCTCTGCTACACCAGAGGCTGAGGCAGAAGGAGCACAAGTTCAAGGCCAGTCTGGGCAATTTAGCAAGACTGGGTCTCAAAATAATAAAAGGGCTAAAAATAGAGTGCTCCCAGGTTTCAATACCCAGTATGGGGGTGGAGGGGTCTTTTCTAGAGAATCTGAACAAGCCAAGAGACTGAAAATTCTGATATTGGTGGGGAATGGGTAGGGGAGGGTCCCCCATGAAAGGACCCAACAGAGTCCCCTCTGGGGAATTGTCAACAAGCCCTCTATGTGCAAAGAGCAAGGTTGCCAAATATTTAAGGGAAGATTCTAGCATGACTATCAGAAGTAAAGACAAAACAAGATAAAGATTGAAAGGGGAAGTTTCTTCCCCTTTGAGGAAAAAAAAATCATTGATGTCTTCAGAAAGAGGAGTCACAACCATACAATAAGAATTTAAAAAAAAAAAAAATTCAGAGAGCAATGAGCTCTTGGAAGTTAAAACCATGATAGAAATGAAAAAAAAAATAGAAGAATTAGAAGAAAAAGTTAAAGAAATCATGTATAACATGAAACAGAAAGGTGGTAGTTAGAAAAAATATGAATATTAGGGAACCTTACCATAAGAACTAGGATCTGAATAACAGAAGTACAGGAGAGGAAACAGCATGGGAAACATGAAAGGAGCCATTCAAAAGAGGTTGGAAATGAAGTAAAAAAAAAGTATTGCCGATTATGTCTGGGAGGAGATTATGGGTGGCTCCCCCCATTCACATTTTTCTTTGTTTTCCAAATTTGCTTTAGCAAATCTTAAATTAGGGGGCCTATATGGTGATAACATTGCCCGAGAGCAATGAGCTCACAGGTGGTCTCTTTTTCGTGGAGTGAACGTGTAAAATGAGCATGTCTGAGGAGCAGCCTGAACTTAGTCATTCACTCAGATTGTGACCCTGCCAGGACCGGTCATGCGTTCTCCTGACTGCAGGAGGACCCTGTCCTAGAGTGCTCTCCTGAGACAGGTGTTGTAGTTTTACTCTCAGGTGAGCCTCTTTGTTTCTGAACTCCCGGCATCCTGCAGGCACTGCGCCTGGGTCTTTGGCCTTGTCCGTCCCTGGCATACCAGGGCTGTTAGGTTCAGCTGAGCTACTCCTGCTACTTCCTGTACTCTCCAGCCCTGCATCTGGATGTCCCTCTTCCACAAAGATTGGAAGCTTAAACAAAACCTTAGGGATGTGACAAGGCTTCTTGGCAGCTGCCCACCTTTTGCTCTGGGCGTCTGTGGACTGCTCTTTCCCTTCCCACATTTTGTGGGCCCATAGCCTTGCTAGGGGGAAACCAGGCATGAGTTCTGGGGAAGGAGTGTTAAGTTTTCCTGTAGATACTGACCATTGTGGTGGTGTTTGGTTTTCCTGGAAAAAAATCCAGGGGCAACAACTGAGAGCCAAACCACAAAATGTGTCTGTGATCTAATTCTTCCAGACGGTTTGTCATTGTAGAATAAAGGCTCTTGCCATAAATTGGTCCTGAATGAAGTGGTTATAGGCCTGCTATTGGCTATTATTAAATTGTTGTAAACATTTGGATGACAGATATTATGTTTCCAATTGTTTGACTTTTTAAAAAAATTTTTTTTAGTTGTTGATGGATCTTTATTTTATTCATTTATTATTTATATGTGGTGCTGAGGATCGAACCCAGGGCCTCACACATGCTAGGCAAGCGCTCTACCACTGAGCTATAGCCCCAGCCCTGTGTTTGACTTTTTTATTGTAGAAAAATTCAGACACCTCCAGAAGTTGACAAGCCCACATGTAACCCCAGCCAGCTGACCAGTTGCCCACTCACAGGCTGCCTTGTGACTCCTCCCACCCACTCCCAACATCCCCTGCCCCCCATATTATTTTAAAGCAAATCCCAGACATCATATCACTTCATACAAAAATACTCAGTACGCATCTCTAAAATACAATTGTGACTTAAAGAAAAAGAACCTCTTTGTCATCACAAACATGAAAACGAAACCAGTTTCTTAGTATGGTCACATATCCAGTTAGTGCTCACGTTGTCTCAGGTACTGTTTTCATAGTCCCTACCCTAATCATAATCTAAATAAGATCCAGACATTAGTTGAAATGTTTCTTACATATTTTAAAATGTCTTTCCATCTATTTTTTTTTTTCAATTCACTTGTTAAAGAAACTGAGTCATGTGTCCTCTCTTAGTTTGAAAGAAATGATAGTGAAGTTCTAGATTACTAGGATCACTTAAAATCATGATGAAATTCTCTACATTTAAAAATAGGCATGGTCACGCATGCCTGTGATCCCAGCAGCTCAGGAGGCTGAGGCAGGAGGATCATGAGTTCAAAGTCGGCCTCAACAATTTAGCAAGGCCCTAAGCAACTTAGGGAGACCCTGTCTCTAAATAAAAACAAGAAGGGGTTGGGGATGTTTCCAGTGGTTAAGCGCCCCTGGGTTCAATCCCTGGTACCAACCCTTTTCCCACTGAAAACAAAAGAAAACAAAACAAATGTGACCAAGAGAAACTCTCTCTTTTTTTTTTTTTTTGGTACCGGAGATTGAACTCAGGGGCACTCGACCACTGAGCCACTATTTTGTGTTTCCCCAGCCCTATTTTGTGTTTTATTTGGAGACAGTGTCACTGAGTTGCTTAGCGCCTCGCCATTGCTGAGGCTGGCTTTGAACTCGCAATTCTCCTGTCTCAGCCTCCCTAAGTGCTGGGATTACAGGTTGCGCCACCGTGCCCGGCTCCCGTGTCTCTCATTAAAAGTCACCATCTCAATGTGATGCCCTTCACATCCTCCTTTCCTGTTTGACTTTTCCACCCGTGTGACACCTACAGCTGCCTCATGCCCTGTGTTTACTCATTCATTCCCTCCAGCATGGAAGGTCCATGCAGACAAGGGTTCTGTGTGCATGTTCTCTGTTGCGTCCCCGCCCCGGGATAGGTGAGTGAAGAGGCTTTAGGTCAGAACTAGGCGAGGAGGGCTGTTGACATGGTGTAAGGGAGAAAATCTCCATGCACTTCACCTTTTTTGATTTCTCATGTCTGTTAGAGCCAGATCCCTATGAAGTTCTGTGAGAGACTTAGCTGTCCCTATCTTGTGCTTGTCACTTGGTGATGGAGGGCCTCTGTGTAGAGCTGACGTGGTCTGTTGATCCTCTCACCTCATTTCAGGCTTGGGTGCTGTCTGATCGTCACAGGCTGGTTTGGCTGATTTTACCCTCAGGCTGCGTGTTTGGGGTGGGAACCCATCCATCGTCTTAGCCTGTGGCCAACAGTGGCCAGAGATCTCTCCACAAGGACAGTTATCTCCAGTGGTTTGTTTCTGTTCCAGACCTGCTTCCTGACTTTCTGTGTTGTGCTCAGGTTGTGAAACCCTAAACTGGAATGTAGCAGAAAGAGCCTGGACAAGTCACTGCTGTGCTGTCAGCCAACAGTGTGGCCTCAAGCAGGTCCTGCCATTGTCTCTGGACCAAGTCTCCTTGTCTGGAAAGCAGGGATAATGGCCTTTTGCCTCTGCAGGATTCTTGTGAGCCTGGTATATTACTGGGCGACACAAGGATATTAGCAAGATCCTCCTGCCAGCTGCATGAGAGGGCAGCATTCTGGCTGCTCCAGGGGAGGCTGGGGCAGTGGAGGCTGAGGGGAATGGCCAGGCTAATTGAAGGAAAGGGCCATGGCTGCATCTTAGGGCTCCCTTGCCTTCTTTTCCGGGTGGCAGGAGAAGACATGTTTAGACTGTTCCAGCTCTGTGGGGCTGCCGCATCTCTCCACCCCTCTCCCAGGGGCCTTGGCAACCTCATGGGGTAACGTGGAGTAGACAGGGAGCAGAAAGCCCCATGCTGGGCTGGCCGCGTTCCAAGGCATTGTTTTTGAGGTTCTTGCCACACAGGCATGGCGAATGCCACTGCAGCAACTCCTCTCCATTCCTCAAAGTGCTGGACTGGTGACGTGTGCTTTTTTCCAGTAAGCTCTGCAGCATCCTGAGAAGGGATGTGCATACACTGGAAAGATTCCTGTCACCCCTTCCCTGGTTGCTCTATCACTCTGTGGATGGCACTGTGTTTTTATTACTCTAGGGTGAGGGTATGGTTTTTACCACCTCTGGTGCCAGACTAGTAGATTTGGATTATTTTTTGGCCTCTATGAAATCCAGAAAGGACCTTTGTTGTTTTTTTTTTTTTTTTGGGGGGGGGGATGGTGTTTTATTTTCTTTATTTTTACTTTATAGATTCATGCCATCCCATGTGCAAACCACTAGCCATACATAACTACTTATTAAGTTTAAATTTAAATTAGTAAAACTAAATAAAAATTTAAATCCCATTTCTCAGTCAAATGAGCCACATTTCAAGTGCTCAATAAACACTTGGCACTGGTAACCATGTATTAGTGCAGCTTCTAGACCATTTCCATCATAGCAGAAGGTCCCATTGAACAGCACTGTGAATAATGCTGTTCAAAGGTTACTGAGTGTGAGGAGCAATCAGAGCTTTTAGGAGAAAGGTGAGTGATACACCGCAAGGATTAAACAGCTGCAGTTTTGGTTCACGTTCGTCTCATGGGAAAATATTCCTCAGAGGAAATTCTTTCCTTAGGACAAGACCTGGGTTCCCAGGTGTTGGTGTGTCTCATCAGAGGGTTGGCCCTGGAGCACTCTCAGCTGTTTATCCACTCATCACTTTTGAGCACACTGTCAGGCACACAAGGTGCTCACCTTTTAGCCCAGGCATGCCTCCTTCTTGATTCCATACTCTGCAGGGGAGAATTCATGATCAGCAACTTTTATAGGAACTTCTGACTTCCGAGTTAGTTGGAAAGAAAAGTTCTTTTCAGTCTTGATTTGCCATTTATGGTTCTACCATAAGAAGAAGAAAAGAAACCCTTTGATAAAACAGATGTTTTTCTAGACTATCTACTGCAAGCTTTTCTGTTTGGGTTGGTGAGGTGTTAGAGGCAGAGCTCTGACTGGGAGAGGCAAGGGCAGCGAGCCCAGGGCAAATTAAGGAGGTCTTCTCTTAGGTGCTGACCTCCTGGCCTGGGCTCTAGGAGTGAGTGTCTCCTTACATTTTGCACCGTGAGCACCTGGCTCCTCGACCTTAGTGCTGTCCAGAGATGGTTCAGTTTGGACCAAGTTACCACTCACTCTGGCAGACTGGCTGCATGGCTCTAGGAATTCTGGGCCTGCACCCACGCAGCTCTTGTACCACATACAGCCTGTACTATGTCTGCACCTCTCTCAGACTGAACCTCCTAGGTAGAGAGTGCATCTCTTTGTCAACCTGGCCCAGAGTCAAGGACAAGTAAGCAGCTCATGAATCAGTGAACCAGTCAGTCCACCAGGCATCAACTCAACGAATTAGCCAAGAACTCTCCCAGATCTACTGCATGACATGGCGACTTCAGTTCATTGTAATGTATTATATTCTCGCAATTGCTAGGAGAATAGATTTTAAATGTTTTCATCACAGAAAAATTAAGTGTGCAAGGTAATGCATAGTTAAGTAGCTCAATTTAGCCGTACTATAATGTATACATATTTCAAAACAGCATGCTGGGCATAATCAATGTTGATTTGTCAAATAAGTGTTTAAAATAATAACAGTAAAGAACTTTTCTTTTAGTTAAAAAAAAAAAAAAGTAAAGACTTTTCCATTGAGTTCAGAGAATGTCCCACATTGTCATCTATGAAACTGCACCTTTCCCACAGCCAGGTCCTCTGCACATGGAAAAGCTGGGTCCTCCCATCTATAGCAATGGGTGGGCACATTCCCCCTGCCCTGGAACCATCTCACTTTTAGCATCAGGCATGGTTATCCTTCTGGGAAGCTCAGTCTCTGGGGCTGGTGCTCCTTTCTTCTCTCCTCTTCCCTGCTTCCTCCAGAGTCTGTGCCACTGCAGCTTCTGGGCTCTGGAGTGTGTGATGGGGCCATGTGGTACTCTGGTTTGGGAAGAGCTGGGGGGGGGGAAGCTGTTGCCTGGGGGTTGGAGGCCCCTTTGTGGACTCTGTGTTACATGCTTCTCCTCTCTGTCTCCTCCCACAGAGCGTGTTGAAGAAGAGGGACCAAGTTCAAGCAGAATATGAAGCCAAGCTGGAAGCCGTGGCTCTAAGGAAGGAAGATCGCCCCAAGGTCAGGGAAGCCCCCCTGCAAGAGATGGGTCACTCCCAGCTGCAAGCTATGACCTCCCTGCCGGTGCTAAGTAACATGCTTCCCTAGATCTGTATGACCAGGGTGGTCAATGCCAGCTGGGCTATGTTGATGTCATTATTTTCCTCTTTTTGCTCCATCTTATTTCTGAGAGTTCCTAATGTACACTAGGGGTTGAATTTTCTACTCTTTTCTAGGAGTTTTTAAAAGACTTGCACCACCACTATTCATTGGCCATTCCTCACTCTGTAAAATGGCATTGCAGAGGGAGGGAAAAACAGTTCTGATCAGAACTCTCAAAGTTCAGTGATGGGGCCACAAACTGTTACCCACCGATGATGAGAAAGGGTGGGTAAGGAAGGCAGGAGAAAGTGCTTAGACGGCTGACGTGGCCGTGGGACCAGTTGCACGCCTTGTGGGACACTCGAGGCGCCTGTTGTAAAACTGCAGTGGGGAGTTGGGGGCCAGACTGCATGCTTCATGTACACAGTGGGACTGCAGCTCCGCTGATTTGGGGACATAAGCCAAGAAAAAGTGGCTCTTGACTCCGAGTTTGAGAAACATTGGTCTGACTTGTCCCTACTGCCTTCTGGCTTGAGATAGAGGAGGAGGATCTCAGAATGTGCCTGCTGTTTGAGTCATTCCATTCATTGTCCTTCTCTTCCCTGCAGCCAGGGTTAAAAACAAGAGTCATGAGAGCCGGTGCCCAGGCGCTTATAGCGTGCTAAGCTGCTCATTTATTCCATACAACAACCATGTGGTTTAGGTACCATTGTTGTTCCCATTTAAGAGATGAACAAACCAAGGTCCAAGGCCCCATAGCTAGCAACTAGTAGAGCTAGGATCTTACCCTGCACATAACTGGGGACGCTTGCCACTGCCGTTATGTTATTCTGTTTCTTTTTTGTTTGCAATCATAGGACTTATTTGTTTTCAAAGAAAGGGTGGGATAGGGAGTGTATTAAAAGGGTAATAGTAGGGACCCAAGCTTCAGAGACATATGGCATGAGAACTTTCCTTCCTTTCTTCTTTTCCTTCTCTTCTCCGTCTTTCCACCCTTTCTTCCTCCCTCCTTTTCTCTCCCCGACCCCTTCTCCCTCACTTCTGCCTTCGCTCCATTGGTCATCTTTCCTCTGCCTTGGTTCTTACTACTGCTGCTGTTGACATCTACCTGGAAAGAAACCAGCTTTGGGAGTTTAAAACACAAACACCTCAGAAATGGCACCCCTTGGCTTTACACGGTGCTTTTTTTATAGAGGGAAGGCATTGTTCTTTCCCCATCTCATGGGTGAGGAAATGAGTCACAAAGCACAATAGATTGCCACGCCTCTTTTATGCCAAATGTCTCCACATGCAATATGCTGTATACAGTAGGCATATAATGCATGCTTTTTATGTTGATATGCATGTCACCCATAGTGTGACTTCTGTACCTGAGTGTGAAGGCTTTCTGCATCTTGTGGGAAGCTGGGCAGGATTAGGGCTTTTGTCCTTGGCCCAGTGCTGGTGGCTGGGACCCTCCCTCTTGCTTCTTATGCCATGGCCTCTTAGCCTTCTTCCATCCTGTGCACCACGAGGGAGGCCACAGGGAAGTACAGCCAGGTGCACAGGCATCCTCTGGCTCCAGCTGCCTGTCCTATTGGTGAGCTTCTAGCTGTCCCCATGATATTCTCGAACATCGTGCCATCTGCTGGGCCCTAGTCTCAGTCCCATTGAAGGTAATGACATGGAATACTACTTTTATATTTAAATTTTTTCCTTCTAATCATTTAACCCCAAATATAAAGATAGAGGTTGCTTCACAAAAAGACCAATACTTCATGGTCTCATTTAATATGTGGCATCTAAAAAAGTTGGCCTCGTAGAAAGAGTAGAATAGTGGTTGCCAAGGGTTGGAGACAGGGAGATGTTGGTCAAAAGGTGCCAGCCTTCCGTTGCAAAATGGACTTGTTCAGTTGAGCGTGGTGGTGAATGTCTGTAAGAGATTGAGCCAGGAGGATCACGTGAGCCCAGGAGTTCGAGGACAGCCTGTGCAACATAGTGAGACCCCACTTCAAACACAGTAAAACAACCACGTGTTCTGGGGATCTAAGGTACAGCATGGGTGATGATGGATATTACTTAATGATATGGTAGTCAATACATAATGTATATGTAAATCAAATCCTGTCCTTTAATACATATAATCTTTATTTGTTAAATATTTTTTTAAAAACCCTAGAAGTCACTTTTCCTGGCTAGGGAGGGAAGGAGAGCCAGCTGAATTTGAGGATCCTGTGTGTACAGATGTCACTTAAATAGCTCTGTCAGCATCTGCATGTGCCCAGGACTGGATATGTTTTCAGCGCTTGTTGCATGTGTCCAGCCCTATCCTGGACATGCTCCTTTCCAAAGACAGAAGCTGAGGGTGAGGAATAACAGGCTGACTAGTTGTGCCCTCTTTGCTGGCTGCTGGAAGCTCACACCAGCTTGGAACAGTCTCAGGCGGAGGCAACAGCTGGTTTTGGCTCCCACATACCTCCTAGTCCAGCTGTGGAGGCTCATCAGCTTCCTGTTTTTGCTGGTGTGGGTGGGAGACTCTTTCTTCCCAGTGCTTATTTCTCCCCCACGTGGCTTGTCTCCTTGGCCACAGGAATTCTTACAAGAGGAGGAAGATTTTTTTCCAGCCAATGAAACTAACAGGTCCCACGCACGCCTGCAAGACCTGTTAGTTTCCCACTTCCTACACTGTGGTGCCTTCCCTCTACCTGGTAGGAGGTTGAACCACGCCAGAGTTAATTTTGTTATTACTTAGCAGGTGTGCCCCTCATGGTGGTTCACTGATTCTTATACACTAAAATTGCGCACCTGTTGGATCTGGGGCAGCAGCCACCATGGTGGGCAGAGGATGGCTCATTCAGCAGCCTACCCAGGACTACTATGGCCTGGTAGAAAGAGCAGAGAATTTAGAAACCCATGGCCATGGGTTCAAAGCCAAGCTCAATCCCGCAGTGTGCTCACTGCTCATTAGCCTCTGTGAACTTCCCTCATCTCAGACGTGATCACTGTGCTTGTATAAAGTGCTCAGTGTTGTGTCTGTCGTACCTGCAGATGCATCTCTGCTGCCCATGTGGCTCTTGGTGTCTCCAGTGGGAATGCCAATGAACATTGTTGCCACCTACATTTTTAAAAAAATCTTTTTCTTTTGCTTTCTCAGATCACAGTGTTTCCTTGTTCCCATCTCTCCCACACACCTCTCCTGCACCCACAACAGGCAAAAGACATCTAGGAAATGAGCAGCTTCAGGTTTTGCTGGGCTTTGCTTGGTGTGGTTTCAAGCTCACAAAACCAAACCTGCCTTTGATGAGATAAAAGCCAGGGTATCAGGAAGTGGGTTAGGGCTGATTCTACCCCAAGGACTCTGCCACTGTGGTTGGTAGCTGATGATTGGCACGACAGTGCTCACAAGTCTGAGGCAGGGATGCTGGGAATGAGGGTCCCTGGGCCTGGGCTTGTTAACAGAAGATCTAAGAGGATCTGGGGTCTGGCTTCATTTAGAAGTGAAATCTTGAAACCATTGCATCAGAGATGATCGCACCAGAGATTTTTGTGAGGCTCTGGAGTGATCACTTTTCTATAACCCAGAGGAAGGAAGTGGCTTCAAGAGTCTCTGACCTGGATTTCAAATTTCAGACTGGGGTGGTTGTCTTAGGAGGAAGGAGTCTTGGGATGAGATTTTTGGTTGGGGTGGGGCCAGAAGCTCCAGATGCTGAGCTGGGAGCCCTGTGGCTAAGGGCGGTGGGGATGAGGCCTCTGGAGCTGCATGAGATGGTAGAATCATAGATTTTAAGTTTTGCTAGGCTTTGAGAAAGCTCAGCAAACACTGAGGTGGTTTAGTCTCAGGCAAATGGAGCCATGATGGTGTAGGCTTAGTTTTCCTCATTTTAATTTTGAGGTTGAGGAATTATAGGCACTTAGAAGGGGGCTGGTCATAGGTGTGTGTAAATCTTAAAATTTGACCCTCCTTCGAAGCTTGGGAAGATAGCAGAGCTATTACTGGAAACGAGAGGGGTCAGGGAATTGTTTGTGAAACTGAAGTGGAGGTCAGCAAGGGGAACTGGAGGGAATGTTTATGTTTTACTTTATTTTGCATTTGACCCCTTTCAGTGCTAATATGTTCATGTATCATTAGTTCAGAAGAGAGCAAAGAAAGGATTCCAGGAGAGGATGTTTTGCTAAATGTTTACCATTACCTTCAAAAGGTAAACAATAAGGCAGGAAGGGGCTGTCTTAAGTCCTTACCTATAAGGGCTCTTGTATTGGGTACAGCGCCAAGTGAAGAAGCTGTTTAAAATGGGTAGTGTCAGCACAAAAGTGAGATGTGTTGGGGAGGTGATGTGGAGGCATGCCAATGTGAACAGCAGGCCTGGCACACAGAGATGAGTGGGCGTGGCACCTAGAGGTGGGTGGGCGTGGTGTGGAGGTGGCTAGGCATTTACAGGTGGAAGTGAGTGACCTGTGGAGGTGAACTAGTGTGTTGTGTTGAGACAGATGGGAGCAGAAAATAAGATGCCTGAGCCGCTCAGGTTTAGAAGAAGGGAAGGGAAGTAGGACTTGGGCTCACCCGGACAGCCCACCCCTCTTAAAAGCTGTGTGCCTCTCATCTACATGGGAGGCTGAGGCAGGAATATCACATGAGCCAGTGAGTTTGAGGCCAACCCTGGGCAACATAGTGAGACCCTGTCTGGAAAAAGAAAAAGAGAAAAACACGGTGCATCCTTATAAGCCCTGAGAACTACCAGGAGGGCAAACATTCTGCCCTGGGGAAGATGTGGCAGATGGCGGGAACTCTAGTTCTGAGATGCAGCAGGAACACTTCCTACTATGGAGCAGCCGCAAGCTGGAGAACTCAGCAATGCTACCTGTCACCTCCAGACATGTCTGGCAAGTGAGGAAAGAAATACTTGATGTGCCCAGTTCTCTCCAAAGCATGTCCACCTGTGTTAGAAAGCCAGACAGCTCAGCCACGGGAGGGCAGAACTCAGTCATCTTTCTTTATCCTCCTTAATTCCAGCCTTCTGTCAGTGTGTTTCCACTTTACAGACGAGGATCCAGGGCTCGGGGAAATCACATAAGTTGTGTGCCAGAGCTAACAAATGGTGGGGTGGCAGTCTCTCCCTGCCAGGGTCCTGGCCCCAGTGGTCTTTGCTCTGTGGAAGGTGGGCTCTGGCTTTGTAAGTTAGTGGAGCTGAACCCTGAAAGGACTGGGGAGAGACCAGAAGGACTTGGGTCTATGACCTCTGCGTCCCCAGTGTCTCTCACTCACAGTGCAAGTGAGTTCGCGGCTCTGGGTTCTCACCATATGTACTATGACTCATCTTAGCACTTGCTTTGCTCTCTGGTCTCACCTGTTTGTTTTTTATTTTACCCTGTCTGAATGTTTTCTCAACTTTTTTTTTTTTCTTCACTTCACAGCTCACATAGAAACTGAAAATATTTGCGTGGTACAATGGGGTCAATAGACAAGGTTGCTGGGAGCTGGAAGTGGCTAGCCTGTCACTCTGGCTTTCCTGAGGGCTGTGGGGATCCATGTGGCTGTTGCTGGCACGTTGCTAGTTAGGGAGATCTGCTCCCACCTGCTTGCTCAGAGCCTGTGACCAAAGAGACCACCATCTTAAGTCAGATCTGTCCTGGGTCCTGGAACCTGTCCCACAGAAACCATGAGCATGTCTCTCCCTAGGTCTTGGGATTTCGTCTGCCTTGTTTAGTCTTGGGGGATTTTATTAACCCACAGTCATCATGGGAGTAGATAATGTGACATGTCCAGCCTGGCTTCAAGAAAGAAACTTAGGTAGAGATTTATATCATTGGGCCCCGCACATGGGAAGAGCTCAGGAATACCTTTATAAATGACCATTGAGTAAATACATGTTCCCACCCTACTCTCAAAACACAAATACACAATCTCACCCCGCCAGAGCCTTTCCCAGCCCTCCCAGCCACTGCAATATTCTGTAATGGAAATTCTGCTGAGAGAGAGGGGAACCTATGTGAAAAATGCCATTTTGTCCCAGATTCAGAAGTTTTTGGACTTTGAGGTCTTACGTGGTGGTGTCTTTTTTCTTCTGGGGGTCTGTAGTAGGCACTGCCCAACCACCGGCACTGAACATCGCCATCCCCACATCTTTCAGCCTTGAGAAGCTTGACTGAATCATCCTTCAGTCACAGAAATGAAAACATTGAGATAAGAAGGAAGGCTGGATGGTACTAGTCAGTAATTGTCACTCACACACTGTCCAGTAAGAAGAACAAGAACACAGGCCTGAGTGTCAGCTGCAGCCATCCTCTTCTCGAAGTTGGGGAACTTCACAAGGTGGTCCCTTCATTGAGTTCCTGTTACTCTCTTCTTTTCACCCACTTCCCTCACCTTCTCTCCCTGGGCTACTTCTGTGCCCACCTTTCTTAGTGATCATTACTGAGTCCTTTATTTATTCTATAATTGCAGGATTCTTCATGTTTCTTCCCTTAGGCCCTGCCTTCTCCATCCCCCTTTTATCCCTTGTCTCATGTATTTTTAAAAAATTTTTTTTAGTTGTAGATGGACACAATATTTTATTTGTTTATTTTTATGTGGTGCTGAGGATCGAACCCAGTGCCTCACATGTGCTAGGCAAGTGCTCTACCACTGAGCTACAGCCTCAGCCCCTTGTATGTATTTTTTAAAAGTAGTTGTATACATACCACAAAATTTGCCATCTTGACCAGTTTTAAGTGCACAGTTCAGTAGCATCACATACATTCACGTTGTTGTGCAACTGGTCTCTCAAACTCCTCACCTTGCAGAACTGAAACTTCCCATCCACTAAGCAACTCCCCCTCTGTCAGCCCCTGGCAACTGCTGTTCTACTTTCTGTTTCTATTCTAAGAGCTTTAACTAAGTAGCTCATGTGCATGGAATCATGCAGTGTTGTCCTGCTGTTGATTGCTTGTTTCACTTAGCATGGTGTTCTCCAGGTGCATCCATGTTGTAATCTGCTTCAGAATTTCTTTCCTTTTTAAGGTTGAGTAATACCCCATAGTGTGTCTATACTGTGTCTTGTTTATCCATTTATGCATCAGTGGGCATTGGGTTGCTTCTGCCCTTTGGCTATTTTGAATAATGCTGCTGTGGATCCAGCTATCTCTTTGAGACTCAGGTTTCAGTTATTTGGATATATACCCAGAAGGAGAATCCAGCAGGATCACGTGGGAATTCTGTTTTTAATTGGAGGAACCACCATACTGTTTTCCATAGTGGCTGCACCATTTTATCTTCTTGCTGGAAGGAACAAGGGTTCAAGGGTTACAATTCCCATACTATTGTTGTTTCTGTTATTCTGATAGGCACTTCCCTGTGGATGTGAAGTGGTATCTCATTGTAATTTGGATGTGCCTCTACCTCATTCATGATCAGTGAGGTGGAGCATCTTTTTATGTGCTTGTTGGCCATTTCTTTTGTCTTCTGTGGAGAAATGTGTGTTCAAGTCCTTCACCCATTTCTTAATTGAGTTCTTCAGTGGTTTGTTTTTTAGCATTCTCAGCCTCCCTTGTGGAGGGAAGTCTCACCCTTCCTGTGGGTACAGCTCCCTCCTTGCTGTGGATTATGGACCTGTCCTGCATCCTGGGTTCCTTAGTGGCACTATTGTCAGCCCAGTCATCTAGACTAGAAATGTAAAATCCCTTCTGATTCCCTGTATCATGTTTCTCACGGTCAGTTGGTCACCAAATCTGTCAGTTGTCTCCACCAATTTGGTTTAATCCATCCTTTCCCTTTTGGTGTTACAGCCACCGCCTGGTCCAGGGTGACCAGTGTAACCTCATACCAACATATGGTGGGGTGTTGGCTCATCGCCCAGGTCTGGTGAAATCTCAGGATGGGGTAGCGTGAGCAAAGGGTGGCACCAAGTTTGACAGAACATATTTAGTAATGTATCGTATTTGTAAAATGGGAAAAAAAATTTGCAATACATGGAATAATAAAATATTCTTGAGGGACTGTGAAAATGTTAGCTTCCTTTGTGAATAGCAATATACCATTATACTGATATGAACAAACATTTATTGAGTGCTTAATATATGCCAGGCACCAAGTGCTTTACAAGTATTATCTCATTGAACCTCCTAACAATTGTATAATGTGGATATCCAGAAAAAGAAGCTGAGGTACAGAGAGGCCCAAGTCGCACGTCTGATAAGTGATAGATGTGTTACTTGAACCCCGGCACTTTCAGTCTAGCAAGAGAAAGCGTGAGGCCTTTTCTCTTCTCCAGAAGGGGTCATGAGTTAAATGGGCCTCAGGAAAACTGGCCTTCAGGGAAAGTTCCAGGATCCTCGTCCTCCAACCCTCATCCCCAGTCTCACCAACTGGAGAGACTTCTCCCAAATATGCCTTTGTGGACACCAGGCTGTGAGCTGCTCTTCCTGGTGGGACCAGGGCTCTCCTCACCTCTCACTTGCATGGACTTCTCTCTGGAGAGCCCTCTTCACTGTCACACCCACTTCTCTCATCTTCACAGTCATCTCAGGGCCACCTCCTCAAGGAGGCCTGGCCCTTCTCCCCGTTAGGACTCCTCGCAGCTCCTTCTCAGTGTGACGTGAAAGTCCTCCTAACTTCCTTCCTCAGCATCTAGCTTGTTCCTTTTTCTTCTCAAAATAACTGCAGGCAACTTGAGACAAAATCTGCCTGTTGAGACCTAAGCACCTTTGTGTCCCTCCGTGCCAAGCGTGGAATGTGTTGTCACAATCATAAGCTAGATATTTTCCACACGGAGGCTCATGAAGGCGACTTTGAAGAAGTCTGCTCTTTCCCTTTTAGAAGTTCTTTTCTCTTAAGTTGCCAGGAAGTCTGGATTTGTCTTTATCTCCAACTCACTCTTGTCTCACTCAAGTTTAGTTCTCATCAGGCACATTTGAACCCCTTGCCATGGCAGGAGGCCAAGCACTGAGAAGGAGTCCATGCTTTCAGGCCTGGCCTTGCTGCGTGGGCATTGTTCTGGCCAGCTCTTTGACATAGGCTTGGTGCTAAACATCCTTGATTGGCCAAGATTGGCTCCTGAGCACAGCTTGGAGACATTCAGGTTCCTTATCCTCAGCACACAAAACCTACAAGGTCTCACTGAACCAGCTTTGGGCATATTGACTCTCTGGCCACCAATTAGGCCCAGTGGGGCACTTGAGTTAGGAGAAGTAGCCTTGTGCTTTGGGAACCTGTGTGACCAGAAGACTCTCGCTGTGGATGAAGCTCACCAAAGCAAAGTGAAAGTTGTGAAATTCAAGTGCTACAGTTCCCTTTTTGAGAAAGTGCTCTGGACCTCATTAAGAAAAACTTGAAACTGCCTGGTCCGTTTCTCTTCTCTTGATACACAAAAATCATTTTCCTCCCATTTTCTCAGACTTAATCTTGCTGTAACTTCATTTGTGATTATCTGCTATCTTAAGGAACATAAACAAGTCTCCAATGTGTTTGTAATGTGGGGTTCAGCTGAGGAAGCTGGCGGGTAGTCTTATTGCAGTTGATTCTCTGATTAATGAGGAAAGGCAATACCTAACATTGTGAGAAATGGAATAGTTCACATGATCCGGGAAAACCTATTTCTTTTCTAGTTCCAGTATGGGACACAGGAGAACAGCAGGGCGAAATCCAGTGCTTGATGTCTGTGCAAAGTCTGCACACATTTGTTAAGCGTGGATGGGTAAATCCTGAAAGGAGCCAAACACATCTAACTCTGAGTTGCAGTGTTCCTTTTTCCTGCATGTAAGCGGGGTTTCTCGC
This sequence comes from Geosciurus inauris, assembly GCA_004024805.1. NCBI lineage: Eukaryota > Metazoa > Chordata > Mammalia > Rodentia > Sciuridae > Geosciurus > Geosciurus inauris. The sequence goes on along the minus strand of PVHX01011138.1, from coordinate 45,810 downwards.
AAGAGTCTCTGCTGATTGGAAGATTTGGGTTAGGACAGTCCTTTCCAGAGCTGCTCCTTACACTCAGAAGCCCAGATAGATGTCTCCAGGGGAGGGAGCATGTGGATGACATTTTAATGTAGCACTTTGGCCTCCCACAAATATGTGAGCAGAGGAGCCCCAAGCAGGAGAAGCCTGTCACCCAAAGTCCCCATGTATGCCTCCCGCTTCCAGGTGCCAGCAGACGTGGAGAAATGTCAGGATCGGATGGAGTGCTTCAATGCCGACCTGAAGGCCGACATGGAGAGGTGGCAGAACAACAAGAGGCAGGACTTCCGGCAGCTGCTCATGGGGTTGGCCGACAAGAACATCCAGTACTATGAGAAGGTAAAGGAGGGCCCGCCAGGCTGTAGTTTCTAATAGCCAGAGCCTTTCACGAGGGCCTGCTAGAAACCCAGAAGCAGGGACCCTGCTCCTCCCATGTCCTTCCCTTCTTCCCTCCATCTGACCTTGGCTGACCTTGCCCCGCTGTGCTGGCCAAGTTGGGAGGCAGGAGGTCCAGCACTCGGCCTCCTTCACACGCACTGGGGGAAGCAGCAGCTTTGTCTTCCATGCTGCCTAGACCTGGGCACTGGCTGCTCCCGAGTCGGTCAGACCTGGGTGCTGCCGGACAGTGGAGGCCCTGGGGGTACTTCACACTGCCTTGTGGTTCCACATACAGGGCTCTCTACTGTCATTGTGCCATGGACCCCGTTGGTCATCTGATAAAAGCTGATATGCCCCTTATCAAAGCACTATTTGTTTTTTAAAATAGACTTAAATGTACTGTTTTTAAATATCTAATATGAAAGTATGTGGGATTACAAAGGAAAACAATTCTACGAAAAGCAGTTTCATTCATGGATCCCCTTGATCTGTGGACCTCAGGTTAAGTCCCCTGCCTGCCCCTCCCCCACGCCCAACATACCACAGTGATTACTGTCAAGCTATAGCCCCATCTCCTCAGTCACAGTTTGCCCCTAGTGTATCCACCTCTAGATCATTTCTGTTGATGAATCTTAATATTCCTTAAAAGCCTAAAATTATAGAGACTGGCCCGATCACAGTTCAACAAGTAACCTGTAGGCATGACATCAAACTTGGAAACACAGCAGCCTCCCAGCTTATGGGCAAGGACTAACTTGGCTCTTACACCACAATCTTAGAAACGCACTCATCCTAAGTGACAAGAATCCATCTTTTTTTGAGGCTTTGATGGTCTGGCTGCTGCCCGGAGGCTGTGTGTCCACATCTTCTCCAGGTCTTTTGGGGGAGGGCTAAGGAAACAGGCATGGAGTGGCTCTTGCTGGCCAGCTCTTGGGGAAGGGCTGATTGACAGGGGCAGGAAGAAGCATGCTCCCTTCCTCTTGGTGATTTTCATGGAGCCCCTGCTGTGGTCCTGGGCTGGTGCTGGGTTGGAAGTGTTGCTTGTGTCATCTCATTAAATTTACGCCTCATCATCACACTGCTGAGAGCTTTATGGTTCTCAGTTTAAAGCTCAAGAAACCAAGGCTCAGCAAGGTTTATAAAGCTCTACCCAAGCTGACGCAGCCTGTGAGTGAATGCACTAGGATTGTAGAATGGATGGGTCCCCAAGTCTAGGTGGTTCCATCACTGTCCACCTTGGGGATGGTACCCTCAAGAACAGCCCTGCCTGCTCAGAAGGTTCACCACATGTGAAGTTGAGGCCTCATTCCTCTGCTTACTGTGCTGTTGGGAAAGGTGCCTCTCTGTGCCTCTGTTTCTTTATCTGTGAAATGGGAGTGTTCCTTCTACACAGAATGATTGTAAAGATACTTTGAAATAATGCACCTAGACTATGCCTAGCACATGGGAGGCATTTAGTAAATGTTACTTCTCTCTTTGACCCTGTCACCCCTCTCTGTTGTTCAGTGGCCTTCCCATTACTCGAAAACTAACCAGATCCATGGTGTCCTTTAGTCTTCTTGAAGCTGAATTCTAGCATACCCACGGCCCCAGGACTCAAACACTCAGGACTCATTGTCTGTTTCTTCCCATTACACCACCAACAGGGTCACTATCTTGAGGTGTGGTTTGGGGTCCTCACATATATTTGACCAGTGCTTTTGGTGTATTTGCTATGTGCAAGAGACTATCTACAAAACTGATAAATAAATAGCAAGGCCCCTACCCTTAAGGCATCCTCAGTCTACTGGAGGAAAAGTATTAATGAAAGAATCCCACAGCTAAGAGCGAGCTGTGTGTGCTAAAGGAAGAGAACAGGAAACTGGGAGGAAATATTAGGGGGCATAATTCAGATGAGGGGAACAGCGGGCAGATAATGTCAATCCGGAAGTAACATGTATTCTGAGCCTGAGAGACAAAGACCTAGAGGAGGGGTATTCCAGACAACGAGCAGCACGTGCAAGGTTCCTGGGGTAGGAGAGAACATGGCACACTTGGGGACTGGAGAGAGGAAAGCTGCTCTGGCCTCAGTTCCTCATAGCTGATGTAGAAAGATCTGACGTGATGGCTTAGGAAGAGTAGGACCTGGAGTGCCACGGACTGCACTTGGAATCCCTTGTGGGAAGCAAGCTCCTCGAGGCTCTCACCCTTCCTCAGGTTGGGCTTCCAAGTCTGGCTTCTCTAACCTCAGTCACCAGGGAAGGTGTCCAGGAGCAGTTTCACCTCTCCTCTTTCTATCTTGACCTCCTCCTCCCATCTCAGAACTCCTCCCCAGATGACTTGGCACAGAGTCCTTGTTCACCTTGGACTGTTTTTAAGAAAGGTTCAGTGCTGTGGAGCCGTCCTTCCCTTCATGCAGGAGGCTGCTGAAAGGGAGGGAGGATTATTTCTGTTAAGCAGCCTGCATTCAGAGGACAGAGCCAGCATCTCCTAAGTTCTTGGCCTGTCTCAAGGATCTGGGATAAAGAGATTGATGTAGTAGAAAGGGCATCAGTTTGCTTTCGTGTTAGAATCATGAGTCATGAGCACTGTCACTTAAAAGCAATGTGTCTTGGGCCGGCGATTTAACCCAAGATTCATTTTCCTCATCTGCAAAGTGGGTGTGTATGTAATAGATAATATTTCTACCTCATAGAGTTGTGATAAGGAATGTGAAATACATGGCAGTGTTCGGACGTAATATAACTGAATCGTTGGGTCTCCTCCTCCTATTCTCTCATTTGAAAGATCCAAGAGTGGCCCAAACAAGCAAATCTGAGTTTGGTGGAGAAGAGCAGATTATCTACCCACTCTGATCCAGGTGACTGGTTCGTTCCAGTCGTAATTCTGTACTTGTGCAAGCCCCATGTCCCTGGAACAGTGTTGCCATCCATACGGAGAACCTAGGGCCTCATCAAGGGCTTCCTGCCTGGGGTCCCTTTTGCTTTTTCAAGGGGAAAATTTTCTTCCAGTCAGTCCATTTCCATTCACTGGGTATGAGCTTCAGGCACTGTCTTTTTATTTTTAATAATTTTTAGTTATACATGGACACAGTGTCTTTATTTTTGTTTTTACTTATTTGTATGTGGTGCTGAGGATCGAACCCAGTGCCTCACACATGCGAGGCAAGCGCTCTGCCGCTGAGCCACAACCTCAGCCCCCAGGCACTGTCTTGAATGCATGTAAGCCTTGTGGGGACGCTGATGTCTTCCTTAGAGATGGGGGTGATGCATTCCAAACAAACACCTGTCACCTCCCCTGTTGACACTAGTTATGGATAATACACGTAGGTGTCATTAGACAAAGGTGACCCAGCAGGGTTGGCAACAAAAGGGTAGATGAGAGCAGAATTAAGAAGCTGACCTTGAAATCTGAAACCTGAGTTGATCCTCTGTGAATGCTGTCGTTTCAGTGCCTCATGGCGTGGGAGTCAATTATTCCGCTGCTGCAGGAGAAACAAGAGACCAAGTAGATTTCTCCTTGGAACAGAGACTCTTCTACCTACACAGGACATGACACCCTGTACTGGAATGTCCCTGCAGTGCCGGAGAGGTGGCACTGGGGAAACAACACAGAAGCACCTCTCGTTTGTGTATTTCCTCTCGTCCCCTTCACCCTACAGTTGTTTTCAATTTGTATTTATTCCTTGGTGGAGTCCGTGAGGCTATAATCATCTCTCAGCAAAAGAAGCACACCTCCACATTGTGAAGGAGCCTGCTAAGGAACACTACGGAGACTTGAAACTGAGTGTCACGGCAGTCCACAGCTGGCGTGGTGACATCTTGTGACAGTTTCCTCTTTTGAGACAGCCAAGTTGCCTGTTGCAGGAGGGGACACAGGTCTTGCTTTTCAAGGTCATGGAGGAGGCATGAAGAAAAGGCCTCTGGCTTGCTGTAAGACATGGCGGTTCTGCCGTTGACCTGTGTGGGCGTTGACTTGCCTCTGCCTAGAAGGAGGTGTTGGCACCTCCACAGAAAGTCCTTAATTTACAGTGGCCTGTAGTTGTGAGTGTGGCCTGCTGCCTGTTCGTGATGAGCGACACGTGTTTTAAAGTCCCTGTCCACATGCATCCATGCTTGAGTGAGCAAGCCTTGCCCTCACGGATGCCTCGTGAAGCTGGGGGATGCTCCCTGATCTCGCTTCTGACACCAGAATGCAATAGACTAGAAACTTTCATGTAAAACAAAGAAAGGTGCATTTTTCTTTGTGAAGGCCTTCAATGTTTTTCTTTTGCCTGTTGATTGTCAGCAGTCAGGATTAGACCTCTTGTTTGCAGTCAGAGTAGCTCCCCTGTTGTGGAGATCAGTGGGCATATGCCAAGCCCCACCTGTGATGTCTGCTTTGTGCAATTTGCCTTTACTTCACCAAAAATGCTGAGTTTAGTATTTCCTACCGTGTCCCCTGGACATTCGGGCAACCTTTTTGTGAGGGAGGGCTAGTATGTCGTATTGTCGTGACACAGTTGAAGTGGGTAAACTCAGTGTGAATGTTCTACATAAAGTGCTTTAACCCTTAGCATTTCCTGGTCAGGAAGAAAAGTCAGTACCAGCAGGGGCCTCAAAGATGAGAAGCTTAACAGTGAACTCGTTGCTTTTAGCTAAACCGAAGTCTCAATTTGCAGCCAAATTCCTGGGTACAGCTGGCTGCGTTTAAAGTTGTCATTTCAAACTATTACCAGGTTTACTTTTCAAATCCCCACAAAACCAACAGTCAAAAAGGATCTCTCTTCTTTTTGACTCATTTTTTTCCCCCTCCTGAAAAGAACCCACATACGATACATTCGTGTTCTCTCACTTGCAGCTTATCCTTAGAAACCTGTAAATCTAAGCCTCAAGTAGTAGTTCGTTTTTTAAATGAAGCAGTCGGGACTCTGCTGCACATGCACGTTAACCTGCAGATGCCAGTCAACAGGCAGCCTGTTACAGTCACTTTATTTCACTCTGACAGCAGAGTTGACCTGGGGTCAGCCACAACTGGGATACTCTTGGAGCAGCAGACAGCAGAGGGGAGTTTGGCTGTTCCACCCTGTTTGACAGAGTCAAATTTGAAATCATAATTTTTACATCCGTCGGTACTTGCCTGTGCTGCTAAGCTCCCTCTGTGCCATTCTAAAACCCTTTGATGTGAATTTTCAGTTTGGTACAAATAGAAATGATTCACTGAAGCAAAAGGGTAAGAACAATCCATCTGCCCCCATCTCCGGTGATTCAGCATTTCATTCTACCTCTTGAACCATTGAGTTGGTGTGGGTATGGATGTCCCGGTCCAGCCCAGCAGTGCGCTGGTGGAATCGGGGTGTGCATCTAATAGTTGACAGCCTTCTATTGATATCTGGCGGAAGACACCAGACTGACCCAGCAGCAGCGTATATTCCTTTTTGGAACACGTGAAGCTGTGCTTTGTGGAATGTGTGCTTTACAGATATTGTCGAGGGTAACAGATGCTTGGAAAGAACTATGGAAAGAGCTACAGGGAACCAGAATCCGACAACCTGCTAGTTGCCAAACCCCAGAGTCATTCCTGTACAAAGGTTACTTGGGAAATTTCGAAGACAGTCCCTCAAAAATACACCCATCAGTTTCCTCCCTGGGAGACATGGGAGAGGGATCCAAGCTCCTTAGGACTGGGTTTTGCTCTCTCTTTCTGGTCCCCATGGGGTGTTCTTTGAGACACCAGAAAGAGCTGCAGCAATGCGACCTCTGTTCTCCAGGCATGCTCTTGGTAGCAGAGTCAGGAAAAGCCTGTATGTTAGACTTCCTTGGAGAAATGGACCTTCCCAAGAAGGCACTTTGGTCCCTGTCTTCAGGCTGGCATGTGACAAGGTGAGGAGCTCAGCCCAGAAGGAAGGGGGCAGGAAGAGGCAGCAAAGGAGGCCCTCCCCACTCCGTAGCTCCCTCTTGCCCCTGAGGCTCAGTAGTCCCAAGCACTGGCCTCTTTGTCTTAATCAAGCAAAATGGAGATTCACTATGAGGAGCTTAACTGAGAGACTCCTGTGCCAAAGACTGCCTTGGAGAGGCCCCATTCCCCCATCCTTCTTGACTCCACAGAGCCGCAGTGCTGAGATCACCAACTCCTCTCGTATTTATCATCCATGAGATTTTTTGCTGAGGGTGCCCTTTATCTGGGGCGGATGGACATAGACAAATGTTGAGGCTTGAACAATGAAAAGTTGCCCCGAGCCACTGTCCAGGTCCTGAAAAGAGAAAGGTTTCCTTCAGTCAGGTTAAAAGTCTGGAGTGAAGGCAGAAGAGAGAATTCCTAGAAGCTGAGCAGATTTTAGAGAGGCAAGTGATGTCAGACTGAGAGCGGTTATGATGTTAACAGCCGCGGACACTGCATTTTCTCATCAGTGTGGGGATTCTGGGCCTCTGCTCAGAGCAAGGAACCACTGCTCTGAAATGAGGAGGGAACACATGACCCAACCCAATTTGGGTTGGGTTTCATCCCTTGATAAGGCTTATCAATGATCGTTGGCAAACTTTTCATGTGATCAGAGAGATGATGGGTTTGGTATTTCCCAGACACCTCTCTGTAGCTGAAATAACAAATGGCACAACTCTGGGGATCATGGTGAACGTAAAATGTCTGTTTTCATGCCAAATTTCAGCCCCACAGAACATCCTCTGGATCTTGGTCGAGGGTGTATTCTGGATCACCACTTCTCCAAGGGGAACCAATGCTTACCTGCTGCTCACTGCAGTGAGGCTGCCTTTGTTGAGGGACCAACAGGAAGTTCCACCTCAGAGGTGGGCATGATGGCCGCCAGCAGTTGCAAGGAAGGTTTCTCTCTTAGGAAGGTAGCCCAAGGGACACCTAGAGTTTGTGTAGCTTCATCCTGCCATTGAGTTGATAGCGTTGAAGCCAAAGGCAGCTGGCTCTGTTTTGATGAGGCTGCCTGGGCTGTGGGAGAGTAAGTCTCTGTCTACACTCCATCCTGAGCTGGTGATTGGGGAGGGAGCACAGGGTCAAGAACCTCTTCCAGGTTGTGTGAGCCTAGCTGTCTGGGTCTTGGGGTGGGCTGGAACTGGCTAGTTGGGGTTGCTAGAGACTCTAAAGGGTGATTCCTTCCAGAAGCTCAGACACCTACTTGGAGGGCCTGTAGCAACTGAGTAAGCTAATTATATGGCTGGGGTAACATTGCTTTGGCCACACTTGTTTACAGAAGGATGGTGGAATTTGGGTTTGCCTTTCAAAAGCCCTCAAAATGACAGTAGATTGGACACGCCCTGTCATTGCTCATGTGTCTTTTCAATCCAGATGGCATGTGGCACTTACTAGTACATTTGAGGAAAACATCCTCTCCTAAGCCAGACTTACAGACTGATCAGGGTGTGTTGCAATTGTTCTCCTCTTCCTTGTTTTAATAATCTAGGAATCAAATTTTTCACTAACCTCCTCTATAGGTTGTCAGCTTTTTGTTTTAGTGTCCTCACACTTGCACACATCAGAGTGGGCAGGAGCTGTCTGCATTAAAAAAAAAAGAAAAAGTTGGAGTGGGGCTGTGTTATAGGGGCGTGGACTGTTCCCGTAATCATATGTATTTGAAATGTGTCCTGGGCATGACTGTACAGCCCTTACTATGTGGCAGAAAAATGTTATCCAGGTCGTTTTTACTGCTAGTCTGTAAATAAGTGCTATGAAAAACAGTAACTTTTAACAAACCAGTAAGATATTTGTTTCCTATAAACATTCTGTGTATTTAGCACTTGAAAATCAACAAATCCAGAATTTAATAATAATGCCACAAGACTGTTACAAGCCTAACTCTACTTTTGAGAATTTTTCAATACCTAATATGCCTTATTCTTCAACTAGTGTTTTTAAAATTCTGGATAGGAAGTTTTAGATGTATAATCAGCCATTCAGCTTAAATACTAGAGATCTAACATAGTCAGTCCTCAGTCCTCTTAGAGAAACAAGCCAGAAAGTGAGGGTCAGAATGAGGGTGGCCTTCCAGGAGGAGAGAAATAAGCAAAATGATATTTTTAATAATGTAAGGAAACACAGGGACCACACCACCTTTTGTTGTTTTAAAGTGTGAAAGATTAATTCGGTGCCTTTTGGCACAATCTTGATTATAGAGGATACGGTGTCAGCATTGACAAATCATAGACAACAAAGAACTCTATAATGACAGTATTGAAGGTTCACCCTGATTCTGCAGAACAGCTTTTGAAGATACTGTGGGGACCTCAGAGGGCCATGTTTGGGATGGAAAATCTCCACAAGTTGAAATGCCAAAAACGTATTCTGTTGACTCACGTAATTGTGTCCACTGCAGCAGAGCTTTTGTTATTAAACCAGAGATGAAGAGTGTTGTGTATGTGCCTCTGCCAGGAGGGCTGCCCCACTACCAAGTGACTCTGGGCTCTTTCTAGGCTGGGCCAGAGCAGCTGACACCTGTCCACACTCCTATTGGACAGGCTTGTTCATGGTTTTAGATCAACCTTTCTTCCAGAAATGGTACTAGGAGGAGGAAAGGGAATCGCTTTTTCCTCTGCGTAGAAGTGGGGAGTGGAATAAACAGATTGCAGACCAGAATGTGAATCCATATAATTAAAGCAGTGGCTGTGTCGGCTGGGCCTTCATCGGGGAACAAACCAGCATCTCTTAATGGCCAGCACTGTCCACCGGACACCCCTGAGGCTGCAGTCCTGTCCCAGTGATCCCCTGTTCCTTGTACTTCTGTGTGCCTGTTCCCATCATCTCTGTGAGTTGGGGATGCATTGAGAGGTGACCTACCCCTGATACACTCCCCTGAAATCAACTGCCAGCAAACTTTCTAACTTGTATTTTAACTGTTAAAGAAGAGATTAAAATTTTACCTAGGACATTTCCAAATTATGGACTTTTTTTTTTTAAATTTTAGAAATCATTCTTTATGTTTAAAATTTTAAGAGAAGAAAAATCCTTCTGAGGTGTTGATGAAGTCCTCTGTGTAAATGTGTTGTCTTCTGCTGCCATTAAGCCAAAACAAAAGCTGTGAAAATAAAAAGTGCTCAAGAAGAATGTGTATTGACAAGAAAGTGGTTTATTTTACAGACTGGAAGTCTTTATTTCATTAAGCTACCAAATGTTAAAAAGAATGTCACCTTTTTTTCTTTGTTATGGAACCCAGAGATTATGGAGTGGCAGGGTGGGGGGGTTGTTTTTGTTGAATTTTTGATGCTGGCACGAAGTTTTGCCCACTTTTTTTTTTTTTTTTTCATGTATCTGTATTGAAAAATCTGTTTGTTGTTTACTATGGAATTAGTATTTTACATTTTGAGGTAAACAAAGAATTTGTATTGCTTGATAAACTATTAGCTTGTAAATTCAAACAAAGTTTCTTTACCTCAATTAACTTAAAGTAATGGACCAATAAATCTATAAAAGATGCTTTCTTTACCTTGAGTTCTGTTCTCATTTGTACCATAGAAGGACTGGACAACATGGTTGCCACCTCTTCCGTTTTCTTATTTTCTGAACAGGGAGAAATAATTTGCCTATAAGAATCAGGATATACAGAGCAACAGGAAAAATATAGGTATGTAATTGAACTATTTTTATTATGTAGTTCTTTATAGATCCAAACTCAGCTTCCCCTCTCCTACATCTTACAAATTAGTACTCATTTGGAGAGATGAAGAAACTACTTTGTATAGCGACCGTGGTGACAGACAGGTGGATGACAGCCAGCCCAGGCATTACAGGAGAGATTTCTTCCTGCACCATCCTATGGCAAAGCACATTATATTCTTGGCCAGGCCAGTCACTTCCTGACTCTTTGCTTGCTAGGAAGTTTTTGAAGAATTTGTAGGAAAAGAAGAAATGGCTGTGATTCATCAGTGTTTTGCTCATTAGAGGCCAGAGTGCTTGTTAAGTTTATGTAACTTAGTGCTTTGGAAATGGACTTGACAGTGGTGCTGGATTGCCTTTCTGAGAGTAGACTTCATTAATCTAAGACAGCAGTCATACAAAATGAGGCATTGAGGTGGGATAAGAAGGAGATTTGGGATCCAGTCTCAGCTTTTCTATTTACTAGCTATATGACTTAGGCAAATCACATCTCTCTGAACCTTCAGTATTGTGATCTTTGAAATGAAGACGAGCCTTCCTAGTAGGGTTGTTGGTGGGATTGCTGTAATGTGTACGAAGATGCTAAGTGTATGGTGGCCACTCCTTTTGGAAAGACTCTTCTTGTTATTTAAATATGGCCAACTTAAATATTAAGGATAGCAACCTTTTGTATGTGATCTGCCAATTGGATTGGGTGCATTTGATGTTGTTTTTAAGTAGACCGTTTTTCTTTTCAAGAAGATATTGAGACAGGATGCTGCAGACCTGGGGAATAAATAGGAATAGATTGCAAAAGCCATGGCAAGGATAGGGATGGAGGAGGCAATGAGCAGCTGGATTTAAGAGATTTCTGCGGTGAGCAAATGGGTTAGGTGATTTAGAGACTTCCAGGCTGGGAGCTGCAGGTGATGCCCTTACCTGAAATCAATTGGGAGAGAATAAATAAAAGATGTAATAGGCTTAGGTGGTAGAGTGGGATAAGAATAATTTGGTTTGTGTATCTGGAGGTGGAGATGTCGACTCAACTTTTGAAAACAGAGTTCTGGAGTCCATGGGAGTTGACTAGGTTATCTGAGAAGAGAATCAAGGACAGGGTCTTCAGGGTCTCAAGATTTAAGGATGCAGGGAGAAGAGGAGGAAGACTCAGGAAAAGTTCTTAGAGGAGTCAGGCTCATAGGTTAGAGTTGTGGTTCTTGAATTTGGCAGCTTGTGGAAACATTAGCTGTTGGCCCCATTCCTGGAGTTGGATTTGAATGAGGCCCCACAGTTGGTGTTTCTAACAAGTTCCCAGGTGATGCTGATGCTGCCGGTCCAAGAACCCTTGGCTTAGAGCATCTATGAGGAAGGTCACCTGGGGACAGGTGAGAAAGTTTGAAACTGCTACTCTGGTGGCAAGTAGGGTTGAAGAGGAACTAAAACCAGGGCCTTGATAGTCCAGTTCAGGGCTCTCAACCACAAGCTGAGAGCAGAGTCAATGGGGGCAAATAAGGAAATTTCCATGGCTCTTAAGAGCAAGCTCTTTGAGAGCAGGAATGGAGAAGCTAATGATCAGAATCATTTGGGGTGGTGGTCGGGGGAACTGGTGAGGGACCCAGGTGGGAGGCCCGAGTCGAGGAATGAGTCTGGAGAGGTTGAACATGACCTTGACTTGTTTTTCTCAGCCCATCAGCCTGGCTTGTGTTGCTGTCCTGGTGAGGCGCTCTGCCTCCTCCATGGCCCAAGCACAGGATTGGAATTCTTGCCTCCATCTACCTCACCCTCTACAGTCCACCAGCCACCAACTCTGGTTGACCTCTAGCTCTAGATCTTTCTCTGTACCCATTTGCTCCCCACCCCCCACCCACTGCTTCTCGTCCAGTGTGCCAGCCTGCTGCCGTCCTCACCTGGATTCCTGCAGGGCCTCTCGGCTTGTCTCTTTTTTGCACATCTTTCCTTGTGCTGCTGTTCCCACAGAGCTTCCAGAGTGCTCTAAGGTGCACATGGAAGCATTCTATGGTCCTTCAACAGCTGTCCCTATTATTCTTTTTGAAAGTTGTCTCTGCTGTCCCTCTTCACTGCTCCAGTCTCATCTCTGTCCCATCCTCCTTGATATCAGTCCTCCTCCCTCCTTTTTTTGCTCCCTCCCCATCGAATTCCTATGTCTTAGGAAAATTTCCCCTTGGGCCTATCAGCGTGTTCCGTCTGCCTGGAATGTCCCCCAGCCTGTGGCCTTGGTAACCCCTTCTCCTTCCTGTCTTAACATAGATGTTGTTCCTGGGAAGCCCTGTCTGTACTCCCAGATCTGGGTTATATGCTCCCCTCTGTTAGCATTTGTTATAAGAAGCATCACTGCCAGCTCTTCTGTCCCCTCCATCTGCTGGACAGTATGCCATGTTTGGGCAGGAAGAGTCACATCTGTCCTCAACTGTATCTCTGCACCTAAACATGGCGTCAGGACCTGAGTACATGTACCATAAGGGTTTGTTCACTCCCGGCCAAGAGTGTTAGAGGTACAAACTCTCTAAGCCCAAATCCCCTGACGTTTGAATGCATTCTCTAACTTTTGCCTTTTACTGCAGTTTTAGAATGTCATCGCTATCATGTACAACCCCAAGAATCAGATCCTAATTAGAATAAGTTATACTCCATGTACATATAATATGTATATGTCATGTATATCGAAAAAGAACAACAACAAAAAAAATGCCGTAACTAGCTGGGCAGGGTGGCACACACCTAGAATCCCAGCAACTCAGGAGGCTGATGCAGGAGGATTCAAGGCCAACTTCAGCAACTGAGCAAGGCCCTAAGCAACTAAAAAAAAGAGCTGGGGATGTGGCTTAGTGGTTAAATACCCCAGGTTCAATCCCCAGTCCCCCTATGCCCCAAAAGAATGCTACAACTATAGAATTATAGGGGGAATCTGACCTGGGAACGAATGATTCATACACTCATACTATGAATGTTGATTTTATTAGGGTGAATCTGCACTTATATATGTAAGTCAAATGGACAATAAAAAGTAATTCAGAATAAAATGGCTCTTGTCATATCCCAGTTCCCTTCGTACAACCTGCTTTGGGAGGTATTGTTGACTGAAAATATTCAATCAAATATTCCATTAAGGAAGCTCTTAATAATTTTTTCTTAAAAGCAACAATGACAGCAATACTCCCCTGAAGCCCCGGGCCTGAGCGCCATTGCCCTCCTGAGTGTTCACAGCTAACAAGGCCTCAGGAAAGAAAGCTAACCCTTTTTTTTCCCAACGTTTCATTTTAATTTGAAATTTATTGTTGTTGACACAAAAATGTTGGCAGTTCTTGTCAAATACCCCTCTCACATTCCCCTCAGGCTGTTGAAAATGAAGGCTTTTGGTTCTCCCATGAGACTTCCAGCCCAGCACCCAAGTGGCCCTATGTTGGAGCCCATAAGACAATCCCCAGAAGAAAGGGTGCTGGCTGGCTGCAGCTGGAGGCCGAAGCCCCTCTAGGGCCTGGGATGGCTGTGTACACAGCCTGCACCCACAGAACCTAACCTCTGCCTAATGGGCATCTGAAAGCTAAGAAAGTTCTTCCATTACCCCAGAAAGTGCTTACCCCACCCACCAGGGATCCCTAAGCCAGAGCAGGTCATCCAGAGGCTGACTCTGGCTGGAACTCGGGTTTCTTGGGCAGTAGGTTTGCTTTGGTCACCAGTTCTCTGGTTCCTTCCTTGGTCTTCAAGGTGTTTTCCTTGGCCATGGCTGGTGTTTTCAGCTTCTGCAGGTCAGCGCCTTCATTTCTCTGTCCTGTTTCCATATTGCAACCATGAGATTTGTTTATAGGCCACGATGCTGTAAGAGTTTGCAATAGAGTTACAAGAGAGCAATGGGAATGGGTGTAGCTCTTCATGCCCGCCAATGTTGGGGTTGTCTCCGGTCACTTTATCATGGGAGAGCGAGAGGCTATCTCCATTATGGTGTCAGAATGCTGACACTGGAGGGGACCTCTCTCACTCTGGGTTCCTACTAAACCCGTGATAATGAACTTCTCCCTGTTTCCTATCATATCATGAACGCTTTGCACCTACATTTTCTTGGAATCTCATCTCCTTCCTGCTTGATGACACACTCCATGCATAACTCACAATCAGGATTAACCTTTGCTAATCCCAAGCCGAATTAGCTGCCTCATCTGCTTTTCCATAACCCTTTTATCTATCCCATAAACTTTGTTTTAAAATAGCAGTAATAAATGGAGACATAGCAATTAGGACCTCTGGGTTGAAGTCTTGGATCTGTGTGACCTTTGGCATGTCCTTCAACCTCTGGGGCCCTCATTTTTCTTGTTTGTGGGAATTCCAGGGGCCTCGGGTTCTAAGCTCACACACCCGGCACTGCTGGGTGGGGTGTGAGCTTAACTCCAAGCCGCCTAAAGGAAGCTTTAGAGAAACTCTGAACACTGACTTCTTCCCTGCCATGAACCCTAAGGCCCTACCAGGGGAGGTATTTACTATACTTCCAATAAAACTCACTGTTTTCCAAGGCTGGCAAGTGGAAAGGCTAGACTTGGAGGCCTCCAGCACAGGGCCACATGAACACGGCTTACAGCCCTGACCTTGCAGCTGATGCCTACTGTGGATATCACACCATAGCTGTGTGTCGATGGCCAGCTCCAATTTCATGGTCAGCCAACAGGCATCTCTGGGTGTGGGTAGTCAGTAGGTGCCATAGCCTCTGACCCTGAATCCATTCATTCATTCATTCAACAAATCCTTGAACACTTCTTATATGGCTAGGCTTTCTGCTGAACACAGTGGACACATGGTACACCACAGAGCTGTGGCCTCTGTCCTCAGGAGAGTGCTGTAGTCTAAGGGCAAGCCTATTAAACAGATAATCACTAAATGGTCTTCAACTACCATGCTATGAAGGAAAAGTAGAGGAAGCTTTGGGATCATATAACAGAAGAATCTAATTCAGACTGAGAAGGGTTAGGAAAATCCTCTTTGTGAAAAAAAGGACAAGTTCAAGTCTCTGTTTCCTGATCTGTAAATGGGGATAATAGCAATTACCTCAAAGGATTGTTTAGGAATGTTAAATCAGTTAAAATATATGAGATATTTAATGTGTTTGTTATTATCATTTTTTTCAAAAGAAATGGATGTGAATGAATGTGAGTTTGTGGATTGGAGAAGACGAAGCCATTCTCTTCTCATGGCTTCTGTGTCGTCTATGCAGCGTGAGGCATTTGCTGAGTACATGTGTGTTGAAGGTTCGCAGGACAGGGCTGCAGAGGGGCAGAACCACACAGTTATTTCCTCAGCATCTCTGTATTGCATGTAAAGAAGAGCAAGTAGAAGAAAGCAGGTTCTCATAATAGCATGAAATTGAGCTGGGTGTGGTGGCTCACACCTGTAATCCCAGCACTTAGGGAGGCTGAGACAGGAGAATCGGAGTTCAAAGCCAGCTTCAGCAATGGTGAAGCGTTAAGCAACTCAGTGAGACCCTGTCTGTACATAAAACACAAAATATGGCTGGGGATGTGGCTCAGTGGTCGAGTGCCCCTGAGTTCAATCTCCAGTACCAAAAAAACAAAACAAAACAAAGCATGAAATTGACTCAGGAAGGGGCAGGGCCATCGCCCCTTGGGATTGCAAACAGACTGCTGGCAGTTCTGGCCCAGCAACCTCTCCTGACATCAAAGAGGATGTATACTGTGGTGGTCCAGCCTTCTGCACTCCTGAAGTCCTCTTCAGCTCTAACACGACATCCTGGTTTTTTCTTTCTTTTTCTCAATACTGGGGATTGAATCTATCACTGAGCTACATTTCCAGCCCTTTTTTATTTTGAGACAGCGTCTCGCTAAATTGCCCAGGCTGTTCTCAAACTTGCGATCCTCCTGCCTCAGCCTGCTGAATAGCTGGGATTGCATGTGTGCGCTGCCTTGCTGGGCTCCTCCTGGTTTTTTTTTTCTGTCAATGGTAGGTGGCTTGTCTTTTTGTGGTCCTTCCTATTGCTTTCACTCACTGATGATACAGCCTGGCCTCCTTTCCCTGTAAGAATTTTTCAGGATCTCATTTCTTTATGACTTCATGGAAAGGAAAGGTAATGGAAACACTGTTATGCCAGAAAGTTTCGATCTTACTTGTACATTCAAATTACCAGGAGAGCCGGTCTCAGTGGTGCACGCCTGTAATCCCAGAAGCTGGGGAGGGTGAGGCAGGAGGATCTCGAGTTCAAAGCTGGCCTCAGCAAAAGTGAGGTGCTAAGCAACTCAGTGAGATCTTGTCTCTAAATAATATACAAAATAGGGCTGGGGATGTGGCTCAGTGGTCAAGTGCCCTTGAGTTTAATCCTGGGTACCCCCCCTCAAAAAAAGTTACTTGGAGAGCTTTTAAAAATTCCTGTGCCCACAGTTCTAAGCACAACTTTGTTCTCTATATAAAGGGTCTCTTTAGGGGACTGTCTCGCACCTTGGTAAAGTTCACACCTACAATTCCAGGTATATGCTTAAGGTCTACCTCCATCAAAGTCATCTAGATGGCAGCTGACTCCAGAATTGCTGAATATTTTTTAAGTCCATTTCTAATTTTAATCTATGACCTGATCAATAGTGACAGTTCTCCAGAAAAAAAGCTTATCTCAAAACAAGTATTCCACAGGAAATGCTGGTGAGAGCTGCTTTATACTGTCTTAGAATTTTAAAAAAGTTTTAGCTAAAATTTTCCTTTCTCTTATATCTCCAATGAAATAATATAAAATTCAACTTTTCATATATATAATAAACCATTATTGTTACAAAAATAAAAAATAAAAGTAAAACTAGACCCAGCTATCCCACTCCTTGGTCTATACCCAGAAGACCTAAAAACAGCATACTACAGTGACACAGCCACTTCAATGTTTATAGCAGCTCAATTCACAATAGCTAAACTGTGGAAACAACCTAGATGCCCTTCGATAGATGAATGGATAAAGAAACTGTGGTATATATACACAATGGAATATTACTCAGCAATAAAAGAGAATAAAATTATGGCATTTGCAGGTAAATGGATGGAGTTGGAGAATATCATGCTAAGTAAGCCAATCTCAAAAAACCAAATGCTGAATGTTCTCTCTGATAAATGGATGCTGATCAATAATGTAGGGGAGGACACGGGAAGAATGAAGGAACTTTGGTCACAGGGGTGGGAGGGGGAGGGGCAGGAGAACAGTAAAGATGGTGGAATGAGATGGACATCATAGCCCTAGGTTCATGTATGACTGCATATATGCTGTGATTCTACATCACATACAACCAGAGAAATGAAAAGTTGTGCTCCATCTGTGTATAATGAATCAAAATGCATTCTGCTATCATGTATACCTAAGTAGAATTAATTAATTAATTAATTAAAATTTAAAAAGAAGGGAAAAAAAGTAAAAAAGTAAAAATCCCTGTGCCCAGGCTGTGCCCCAGGTAGCTGAGTAACGTTCTCTGGAGGTGGGATCCTGAAAGCAGTAATTTAGAGAAACTTCCCAGTTGTCCCAATATACAGAGAACTGGCTTTGTTTGCCTGTCTCTCTCTGCTGCTATGTGTCTGCCACAGAGGGACACAATGAGCAGTTATTTAAGTGCCTTATCCACATAAACACAGGATTAGTTCCTTCCTTGAATGTGTCCAGGTTCTCTCCATCCTTCTGTGACATAAGATCATGACAACCCTGCATGGCTAATTAAGAGCCTGTGTCAGAGTATGACCAAATCCAGTTGCACTGGAATGAAGTATCAAGGGCAGCACCCCTCAAGGGCGGTACTCAGTTCTTTTCATGAAGGCTAGGTGCCCTGTTTAGCACACCCAAAGCGGATGAAACTGCAGAAAGGAGCCATTATTGAATTTTCTCATTACTTCCATTTGCTTGCCTTTATGCACACAGTAACTAGAAAAATTTTTGTTTTTTGTTGCTTTTCAATGTTTGCCAACGAAATAGAACTGAAGGATTTTCTAGTGGACTCTGCTGGCTAAGGAGATTGGGCTCCCAAGAAGTTTTCGTTGCCTGCCAGCTCAGTCAGTCCAACCCAGTCAGCCAGGACTCCCATGAGAAGGCCGCAGGGCTGGACAGTCCAGGGACAGATCTAGTTCAGTCCCCTTCTAAGAAATGAGACCTGGTCATGACCTCTGCCCGACCAAATTCTCTCAGTGATTTTATCTTCACATCTTATTTTTTCTCAATTAAGAGATAAACTAAAGAGGCTTAATAATTGATGTCTTCTACCCTAGAAGGCTCAGATTTCTATGCAGCCAGGGACCTATATTATGACAGTGTGTGAGATTTTCAAAGAAGGGTGTATCACTGTTCCCTTTCAACCCGCTTTCAATCATTTTCTACTCTGTGGGCTTCGATCCCACAATTACTGATATATAGCGCTCTCATGTGTTACTGGGCATACACCTTTAACATGCAAACCTGCATCAAATCCCTTGTACTTTATTGTGGTGGTATTTCTCCTGTGGCTATATCTGTGCTTTGGAGATACATATGTACATACATATCTGTGTATGTATTTCTTTCTGCTCTGGCCAAGCAGCACTGATACATGAGAGACCCTCACTTGGGAGGAAGGGGAGATGGGCCAAAACTGTGCTGTCCAATGTGGGAGCCATTAGCCACATGTAGCTCCCAAAAACTAGAAATGCAACTAGCCTACACTGAGATGTACTATAAGCATAAAACACATAACCTTATTTCATAAAAAGTAAGATATCTCTGATTAATTCTGTAAGTTGTTTCCATGTCGAGATATTTTGAATACCAACTATACTGTTAGTACAATTAATTTCACCTGTCACTTTCTACCTTTTTTTTTTTTTAATTTTATTTCAGTACTGGGGATTGAGCTCTACCATGGAGCTATACCCCCTAGCTCTTTTTAAACTTATATTTTGAGACAGAGCTTTGACTAAATTGCTGAGGCTGGCCTTGAACTTGCGATCCTCCTGCCTCAGCCTCTAGAGTCACTGGGATTACAGGCTTTTGCCAAAGCACCCAATTCACTTTATCTTGTAAAAATGTGGCTTCCTAGCCTGGTGCGGTGGCACACACCTGTAATCCCAGCAGCTTGGGAGGCTAAGGCAGAAGATCTCAAGTTCAAAGCCAGCTTCAGCAAAAGCAAGGCACTAAGCAACTCAGTGAGACCCTGTCTCTAAATAAAATACAAAATAGGGCTGGGAATGTGGCTCAGTGGTCAAGTGCCCCTGAGTTCAATCCCCAGTGGACCCCCCCCCCCAATTGTGGCTTCCTAGCAAATTTAAAGCGTACACACGTCTTGCCTCTGTGACTCACACCCTTACTCCTACTGGGTGGGGCTGGCTGAAGGCAGAGCTGTTCCCCGCTGTCTTTCCATTCTGTGGACCACGCTGGTTAGTGCTTTATCTGAGACCAGTACTCCTCTCCTTTACTTCTCAGCCCCCCTCCTACCAGTTACCTCCCTGAGAGCAGCTTGCTGTGGTTTCACAAATGAGATTATTCCCCCAGAGGAGGCAAGGAAACTGCCTGAGGCCATAGGGGAGATCGTTCAGTCCCTGACCAGGAGATCTTCACGCACTGAGCACAGAGCCCTAGCAGAGCCCAGAGAAGAAGGAGGCGGATGACTCTCAGCTAAAGGGAACCTAACAAAAAAGGTCCGAGTGGTTCAAGGGAGTTTCTAATGCCAGCCTCTAATTATAAGGAAGTAGGCAAAGCTTCAATCAATAAATTGTCATTACAAAACTGCTAGGAAGTGAGCCAGCTGGTTGGGGCTCTCTGTTCATTATTTGTGATCTGGAACTCCCAGATTGCCTGACTACCAGTTTGAGGGAACAGAAGGATTTTTTTCTTTGTGAGCGAGCCTACTCAGAAGTGGCTGCTCTGATACTGAAACTAAATCATCCCGGGATGGTGGGGCAGAGATGGTCCAACAGTCCTGGCCTAAGCACCAGACCTCCTGCCCACAGACCGATACCACTCCCGTCTTACCCAATCGGGACAATGGCCAGGAAGGAGAGAAAAGAGGAGAGAACAAAGCAGGTGCCCACGAACTTGTCCATGGTAAGCTGATAGATGTTGTTATACACGGTGGATGTCACCACCCCGGTCACAGCCAAGGACAGCTGCAGTATGACGAACACCTTTCCTGCGGAGGAACAGAGGTTACCAAGAAATGTGCTGTTGATCCCTCCTTGTTCTCACTAGCTGCATCTTTGGGGAGCTCTCGGGGACCCCTTTACTCTCCCAAAGACTCCTTTTCAGTCTTCAAGGAATTCCTCGTCAGGAATCCTGCCTCCTTCTAGTTGAATTTTCCCGAAGCCTATTGATGATAGGGTCTTTCTTTGTAGCTTTTCAGTGACTGACTTTCTGAGACTTTCCCACCCTCCCGTCTTCACTCCTGCCTTGGGTGGCAATCAGTATGTTCCTAATGTATTGGAAGATGCTTCTGGAACTTTGCCTAATGTCTTCTACAAGTCTGTGCCTCAAGCTAAACAGCTCTGAAACAGCCCTGGCAGAAGATTCTGGAGCGGTTCCTTCCACTTACCATAAGAGGAGCCATTTATGAGTTTGGACATGGCTGAACGGATGGTGGTGATGGGGATGAGGGCAAACAGCATGACGGCACGAGCTGTAAGATATCACAAAGAGCACTCCTCACCGTGGCCCAGCACTGGCCAAGGAAGAGATCAGAATAAGGCAAAAATAATGCTTCCAGTCCCTCTTGCCACCGTTCCTACAGGGCTTGACCTAAAAGAAGCATCTTCTTTGCAGCAGAATAATTGTCCTGCACAGACCAGGCTCTCATTTTCTGAGCTCTAAGTACATTGTTTATGCTGAGTAGCAATCTGCAAGTTGACATGGAGGCTGAGGATAAAGGGGAGTCTTTTCAAAAAATTTTTATTGGTTCGAACCCAGGGATCCTCCACCACTGAGCTACATCCCCTGCCCTTTTTATTTATTTATTTATTTTAATTTTATTTTGAGACAGGGTCTCACTAATTTGTTTAGGGTCTCGTTCAATTGCTGAGGCTCACCTCAAACTTGGGATCCTCCTGCCTCAGCCTCCAGAGTTGCTGGGATTACAAAAGTGTCCCCCACTTCCCCAGGTTGAAGGGGTCTTTATTGGCAGAGTTAAGTGGTTTCTAGGGAGGTTTCTAGTTAAGTGGTTTCTAGATGCTGTCAAAGTGACCCAAGGCTCCTCTCCTGGTCTCCAGGGGACAGAAGTGAGAAGTGCCCTTACTATTTCTGAATACCTCTGGAAGGCTGGCTGTCCCAGCAGCTCTGACAAACTGCTTCCAGAAATGTTTCCCCTAATATAACTGCCATGCACCCCTCAAACCCTACTGTTAGCCAGAAGCAGTGTCTGTGTGTGTGTGTGTGTGTGTGTATGTGGGGGGGGGGTA
Organism: Geosciurus inauris; assembly: GCA_004024805.1. Lineage (NCBI taxonomy): Eukaryota > Metazoa > Chordata > Mammalia > Rodentia > Sciuridae > Geosciurus > Geosciurus inauris. The sequence goes on along the minus strand of PVHX01011138.1, from coordinate 24,456 downwards.
GAAGGAAGGGAGGGAGAAGTGTGTGGGAAGAGAAGAGGAATATTCTGTCCTTTGCACGTGGCTTTCTTAACTAGGAACTGGCCAGAGGTTATCTTGTCATTTCGTTAGGTATTTTTCTGAGGTGTGTGACCTGGGCCAAGGGACACTCCTCTGATAACTATCTAGAGTTATTCTTCCCAATATGTTAGCCATTAGCCATATGGGCTATTTAAATTAATTAAAATAAACTTTAAAATTCTGCTGTAGGGGTTGAGGAATATAGCTCAGTTGGTAGAGTGCTTGCCTCGCATGCAAAGGCCCTGGGTTCGATCCCCAGCACCACCAAAAAAAAAAAAAAAAAAAATCTGCTCTAGCCACATTTCAAGTCTTCAGTAGGCACATGTTGCTAGTGGATATGTATGGGACAGACTGGATATAGGTCATTGTCATCATTGTAGAAAGCACCCATTGGAACACAAGTCTAGGGCTCTCTGCTTGTGATTATGCGACCTCTGTACTCAGATGAAAACTTCATTTTGTTTCTTTGAGGGGATTCATTTCATTGGTTGTAGAAGCCACTTATTAAAAATTTCTATGCAGCCGGATATGGTGGCGCCTGCCTGTAATCCCAGCAGTTCAGGAGGCTGAGACAGGAAGATCATGAGTTCAAAGCCAGTCTCAGCAAAAGCGAGGCACTAAGCAACTCAGTGAGACTCTGTCTCTAAAAAAAATACAAAATAGGGCTGGGGATGTGGCTGAGTGCACCTGAGTTCAATCCCTGGTACCCCCCCCAAAAAAAAATTGGGGAGAAAAAAACCCAGTCCCGTTTGCATTCAAGTCCATCCTGAGCCTTCCCAGCTTTCCCTTCCAACTTCAGTTACCACTGACCACATTTCCTTGACTTTCTAGACTTATGGGCACCTCTCTGGTAACATTTCAATTAGCAATGCAAACAATACAGAGTTCAATGCAGATAAACACAAGTGACCATAATCCTGTCTCCTTGTGCCTTCTGGGTAGCAGGTTCAATCACTGTTGCTGAGCTGGGACAAGATCCTAGACCACAGTGACCCTGGTGTGTACCCCATAACTCATAAGACCACCAATCTAAGAATGCCAGACTCACCCACATAGAACATGTACGTCTGTTTCACAAAGGCCAAGAGGAGAGCTCCTGACCCGAAGGAGACCATCCCAATCATGATCATGCTGGTGTCCTGGAAGCAGCGGGAGAAGACCAGGATGCCCAGAAAGCTGGTGATGAAGATGATGTACCCGGAAGCCATACCATAGCCCACCTGCACTTGGTTCCAACTGAGAGGCTCCCTCAGCACAAAAAGAGGCATCATGTCCACTGTGCCCACTACAGCCAGGTCATAGATGATGGCACCCACAAAGAGCAGGCCAATGATGGTTCTTTTGGGCCTGGCTTTTCCAGGAGATGGAGTGTGCCCCATTACACTTTGCTTGTCTGACTGATCAGGATCCAGGGTGCGATAGGTGCCCACCATGCCAGACACAGTATCCACTGCAGGGAGCTTCTTGCTGGCCTTGGCCAGGGGTTCAGGGACCTTCAGCACCAAGAGGCTATAGAAAAGGGCGAAAGAGGCAAAGCCTACGCTGCAGGCTGTCAGCACCAGGCCCTGCCTAGAGTGCCCAGTTATCTGCTTGAAGAGATGCCCCGAGGCCATGCTCCCACCGAACCCTGCCAAGCCCAAGACCAGGTCGATAACAATCAGGCGCACGGAGCGGCGGCCCTCGGAGGAGCCCAGGGACCCCAGTGCCATGACCCCGGACCAGAAAGCTGAGAAGCCTCCGCACAGCCCGTTGAGCGCCGCACCCGCATACAGCACTGCCACCGGCCAGTCCAGCAGCACTTTGAGCAGCAGTGTGAGGCGGGAGAGCAGGAAGCCCAGCAGCGACACGCAGATGGAGATCTTGCGGTGGTAGCGGTCGCTGAGCCAGCCCAGCCCATAGGCGGACAGCAGGGGCGTCAGGCCCACGACGAGGTTGTAGATGATGTAGAAATTGGAGATGGCCTTCTGCTGTTGGTCCTCTGGATCCCCCCGGGGCGACGGGCTGGTGCTGTGGTTGGAGGAGCCCCCAGCCCCGAAGGACGCTTTAACCACCAGGAGTAATCCCGCGTCGTAGAAGGAGCTGGCCACCTGGGTCGAGGCCACCACGGGCTCGATCCAGGTCCTCACCTGCAAGTGAGGCAAGTGGCCCCTCCACGGGCAGGCGGCCTCGGGACCCATGTGACCTCTTTGATGGGGAACACAGGGACCTGCTGGCTGCAGCGATCGGGAGATGCTGCCAGATTCTGCTGCTCCGAAGGGTCAGGGCTCCGACCCAGAGTGCGGTGTGCGCCGCGCGTCCGGGTGCGCACCCGAGCCCGGCGAGCGGAGTGAGGGCGCGGAGCGCGTGTGAGAGCAGCCACTTCAGCCGCCAAGCGACCTCCCCGGACGCGGCCACTCCTCCCAGGACAGAATGGGCCGCGCCCCGCGCCCCGCGCCCGCCCCCGCTCCCGCGTGCCCAGCGGGGCTGGCGAGAGACCAGACCCGGCCAGCCAGGCTCTGCGGAGCGCACAGCGAGACTGGCTCCGGCGCGCCCGCCCGCTGGCCGCCGCGTCACGCTGCTCCTGCGAGCGCGGCCGCCTGACCAAGGCCGAATTTCCCCACAGCCAGGCGTGCCGGGACCTCCGCGGGCCCCCTAGGTTTTGTCACTTCAGGGATTGAAATTTACCGGAGAGAGCCGCCTGGGACCCGCCCAGGGAGGGTTTCCAAATTCCAGTGTCCCAGGAAGGCAGGTTTGGGCGAGGGTGGAATGCCTAGGCTTCTGCCTGACATATGAAGTTCTGTTTGTAGAGTTTAAAAGCCACAGGGACTCATGTGGGGAGCTCAGACTTGAGGAGAAGTAAGCCGAGCAGGCGCCAAGCCCAGGGATCCTCCAGGCCCCTTCTCTGGGAGAAGAACCCTACCCTATGCTTCTTTGGTGGCCCCCCACTCAGCAGGGGCCTGCTCCTGAAGCTCCTGTCTCAAACTCTCAGCCCTAGTTGTCCCTCCAGATGATGACATTGGATTCTGTAGGAACTGGAGCCTGTTGGAGAAGGCAGGGTCACCTTTGCCCGGGGTAAATTCTCCAGGGGCCCCTTGTGCTTCTTAGTTCCTGGTCTCTTGGGCTCACTCCCCTGGGCCCCAAGGGAGACCTTTGCCCCCTAGATGTCCTTGTACAAGAAGTACACACTTCTTCCAAGAGGACCATGAGAGGGCAGGGTGAGAACACACCAAGGAGCAAGAGATCCTTCTCCAGGGATGGAGAGTCGAAAAATGCTTCTTTCCCTCACACCATGGCAGCATGGGCAAAGAGGAACCCGAAGTCAGAAAGAGAAGTTCAAGTCTGCAGGAAGAGTCTGAAATGTCACGTGGAAAATGTACTCATGTAGGGAGTAGGAATTAGATTACAAATTATTTTTTTATAGATATGCTCCTTAGGCAGTTTTTGCGGGGCTATAATGTCCCTTCTTACCCCTGCCTGCCACTGCTAGCCCCCTCATGTCCAGACTCAGAAAGCTCTGCCTTCTGCAAAGCTAAAGAGGCATCCAGTCTCAGCCTAAAAGATGTGCCTTGTGCATCTGGCTCAGCAGCTCACACTCCCTCCCCCTACCTGGTTTTACCAACCCCTGCCTGGCTCTCCCAGTCTGTTCCTAATCTATTTTTCCAGAGGCTGCAACAAACAGCCCAACCAGCCTGCTCCAGTGAGCCGCAGAGGCTCCAGGGGATGGGTGGGTTATGGGGAAAGGTAGATTCTGCGATCAGACACAGCTGGGAGAGTGACCTGAACTAGAAGGACCACTCTGGCGCCTGATCAAGGAATCTTGTCTATTCCTGGGGCTCCAGATGGTCGGGGGGCAACCTGGCTCCTCTGTGGGAAGTGTGTGGTGCCTCAGTTCTTCCCATCCTCTTGTGAAATTTAAATGGCCTTTGACTCACTTGAGATCTAGAACAGATCTAGTGGAATCAGGATCATCAGGTGCTAGCCAGCTCTGGGACCCTTCAGGCTTAAAGACCTGAATCCTTTGGCTTGATAATGAGCTGCAGTCAAGGCAGCTGGTGTCTCTCTGCTTGTGGCTACTCTGGAATGGATTATGTTCTTGTCATATCCCTTTACCCTTCTTCATCTCTGAATGCAGGCCCCAACTGGGCTAGCTCCTGGTCATCTTCCATAGACCAGACTTCCAGCAAATTGAGCGTGAACCCTGTGACATTAAGAGGTACCCTGGAATCTAGTTTCCAGTTCAAAATGGCTTCATTAAAATGCAAAGGCTTAAATTCTTCTTGTATTTGTATTAATAAAGTCACACTATTCCAAGAGAAAAGGAACTAAGAAGAAAACTGGCAGTTAACATTTACTGAGCCCTCACCATCTAGTAAGCACTTTGCATGAATGAAATTGTCTCAGGAAGTGTATGTGAAACTGAAAGAGGTTAAGTAATGTGCACAAGAACACACAGCTAGTAAATCAGAAAGCCAGTATTTAGCACCGGTCTTTGAAAGCCTATAGCTGTGGGGGGAAATATAGGTCACAGAGAAGTTTATTTGAAGATATCCTCTCAACCAACACAGATAGGAATGTAGAGAGGTGCAGAAAAAACATAGTCATGATGTAATTACTGTTGATCAACATTGTATTGCATAAATGAAGAACAAGAGGAGTGGTTGGGAAGTTTGTTTATTGGACTTATATCCCAGGTACTTTACAATCAAATAACATTTGTTCTGTTTTGATGGCCCCAAAACTCATTTTAGAAAGAAAAAGTCATTGTTTGATATTTATTTGTTTATTTATTTATGGTGCTGGGGATTGAACCCAGGACCTCTCATGTTCTTCACAGGTGCTTCACCACGAAGTTATACCCCGCCCCCCCCAGTTGTGGAAAACATTTTCAATCAATGTTAGAAGGAGAAATCATTGGGCCCAGTTTCATCTGAGAGGAAGGCTCAGCAAGGAGGTGGAACTTCTGTGCATGAGCCAAGGATGAGAAGCCCACATCCTGGGGTGGGGGTGGAAGGACAGAGGAGGAGAAGGGAGGGGGAGAGGAACAGATGTGTGAAGAGGAAGTGAGACTAGGGACCGTGAGTGGAAGGGACCAGGATGGGAACCTCTGGTGTCAGAATGGTCAGAGGGATTTCAGTAGAACAGGAGCGTCCAGGGACAACTTTATATATATATTTATTTATTTATCAGGTACCGGGGATTGAACTCAGGGGCACTTGACCACTGAGCCACATCCCCAGTCCTATTTTGTACTTTTTTTTTTAGAGACAGGGTCTCACTGAGTTGCTTAGCGCTTTGCTTTTGCTGAGGCTGGCTTTGAACTCATGATCCTCCTGCCTGCCTCCTGAGCCGCTGGGATTACAGGCATGTATGTGCCACCACGCCCCGCCAGGGACAACTTTAAATAGCTTCTTGTTCCATGTGCAGAGGAATCCCCTCCTGCAACCTCCCACCCTTCTCCTCAGCTCTTTAGAAACATCTTACTTAGGAATGTGCAGTGCTAGAGAGTTTCTGTGTTTTTTATTCGGTAGACACCGGTGAGTGTTGTCTGGGTTGACATAACATTGAGCTGAGACCATGGGGAAGCAGAGGGAAGAGGTGGTCACAAGAACACAAAGCTACCAGATCTGTCCAATAACAGCATCATGTGCCAGTGTTCACAGAGTTGGCTCAGAGAAGGAAGTGTGACCCGAATTTGGACTAAGAATGAGGCCCAGGACTTTGGCTTAAGTAGTTGGGAAGGAGACACTTTTTTTTCTGCTGGTCTTGGACCAAGGAAGATGAACGTTTGATGTTATGCTAACACTGGAGAAAGGCTTGCTTAAGATTGGAGCCAAGGTAGAGGAGAAGAGCACAGCTGGAAAGTGCAGAGTCCAGGTGCTGAAGACATCCTATGAGCTCACAGGTCAGCTACGCCAAGCTAAAATACCCCTTGACTTTTTAATAACAAAAGCCATTGCAGTCTCTTTTTGTAATGCTAGTTCGGTTTTCTGTCATTTGCAAATGCAAACAAGATATCCCATGGAGTCAAACCCACGGTCTCTCATTTCTAGTGACCTCTGCTCTTCTTAGGCTCCCTTGGATCTTATCATCAGCTGTACCTGTGCCAACTCCAAAGCCATTAATTCAAACCTCCCACTAACGACAGCCTCCCTTCCTCCTTTGTTCCTTACTCGACTGCTCCCACTTCAGTGATTCTTTGATCTTGTCAGGACCCAGTGATCCCTAGAATAATATGTGATTTTTCACCCCATTAACATTTTCTTTTCTTCTCTTCCTTTACCATCTGACTTCATGGTGCACTGTATTACTAACACGCTGGACATAGATCAGACTCTCTGGCTCTGTCTTTTTAATGTGTGCTGACATTGAGGAACCCGATTTTCTGCTGGCATTCAAGTAGCTTAGGACGGTCAGGGGACATCACAATAGGGAAGACTGACACCTCTATCAACACACAAACTCCAGTTTCAAACATGTCCTCAAAACTATCCAGCCATCCTGCTGTGCTTCTCCAGACGTGTACTCTTTCCTTCTTCAAAATTCTTAGTTCAGACCTTTGCCATTCCCTTCAAACTCTTGTACTTCTGTCTTTCCGTGCCTGACACTCATTCTTTTTTTTTTTTTTTGGTACCAGGGATTGAACTCAGGGGCACTCGACCACTGAGCCACATCCCCAGCCCTGTTTTATGTTTTATGTAAAGACAGGGTCTCACTGAGTTGCTTAGCGCCTTGCCATTGCTGAGGCTGGCTTTGAACTCGCAATTCTACTGATTCAGCCTCCCAAGGTGCAGGGATTACAGGCGTGCGCCACCGCGCCCAGCCTGACACTCATTCTTGAGTATTTCTCAATCATTTTATTCTAGAGGAAGCCTTGAAATAATTTTCAGGTCTCGAGTAACTCCTTTGTAAAACTATTCAATGTAATATAATTTGATGTGATGAAATCACATTAAATTAACATGTTAATTAAATTGTAGATATCACCGGCCACCATGGATCACATCTGTAATCCCAGTGTTTCGGAAGGCTGAGGCAGGAGAATTGCAAGTTCAAAGCCAGCCTTAGCAGCGGAGTGAGGCTATAAGCAACTTAGCAAGACCCTGTCTCTAAATAAAATATAAAAAAGGGAGGGGGATGTGGCTCAGTGGTTAAATGCCCCCAAGTTATATCCCTGGTGCCCCAAAAAAAAAAAAAAAACCAATTGTAGATATCAAAACCCATAACATTGTCAATGCTCTTTTGAGTAAAGAGTGGTGTTTGTCTTTGGATCTGTTTATTCTGCCTTACATGACCTGTCCTTTGGTGTGGGTTCCTTCTACCTACGATGGAAATAACTAAGCAATAAACAGGAAAGGAGTAGAGAAAACTTCAGTTTTCTTTTCATTTTTTTGATTTTCTACTTAAAACATATCAATATGGGCTTAACTTCTTATCAAAACTTCCACTCTACAAGATATTAATGAGGTATGGTATGTGGTGTGTGTAATGGTAGTTTTTCCCATTTTATCTGTGAGGTATTGGTCCACATTTCATAGTTTTAAAAAAATTCTCAAAAAAAAAAACTGTTGAAGTTAACAGCTGTGGCATCATTCAAAACTTTTAAAATTTTCATCTGCAAAAATTTTGATCCCAGGGCTGGGGTTATGGCTCAGTCATAGAGCGCTCGCCTAGCACACGTGAGGCACTGGGGTCGATCCTCAGCACCACATAAAAATAAAATAAAGATATTCTGTTTACCTACAACTAAAAAACAAATAAATATTTAAAAAAGTTTTGATTCCAGCCTCTTGCTTTGAAGAAAGCACTATATTTTGAATGCCAAAGCTTCTTTTTCTTTCTTTAAAAATATTATTATTAGCTGGGCACAGTGGAGCATGCCTGTAATCCCAGTGGCTCCGGAGGAGGATCGCGAGCTCAAAGCCAGCCTCAGGAAAAGTGAGGCACTAAGCAACTCAGTGAGACCCTGTCTCTAAATAAAATACAAAATAGGGCTGGGGATGTGGCTCACTGGTTGAGTGCCCTGAGTTCAATCCCGGGTATGTCCGCCCCCCATATTATTTTTATTTTTACAAGAAGGGTGGAACTTCTCATAGAGTCAACCATGGATGTGGTCCTATCAGTACCACTGCCAACACAGTCCCTAAGACAGATCATTTGTTTCCAAACATGCAGACAAGATACTAAATACATCTTGGCCTTTGTTTTTTACTTTTTAAGGACATCTCTTTAAAGTACAACAATTTTTCTTTATCATCATTTGTGTATACAATTGTTATTATTATTATTATTTTTTGCAATGCTGGGGATGGAACCCAGGCCCCTGTTCGTGCCTGGCAAGTGCCCTACCACTGAGCGACAGTCCCAGCTCCTCATCACCTTAATCTACCCATACTGTAGCATGAATTTTATTGGTGAAGCCTGTGAATTCTTCAGCCCTGATAGAGAGGCTGTTATTTTTCAGTTGATTACACAAGATGTCTTCGGCATCATGTTGTCACCCACGCATCAACCATCACATTGTTTTGGGAGTGAAACCTCTTTAGATTCCCTTCTTCCGTCTTTTTCTAGTATTGGGTCCTCTCTGTGGATTTGCATGCTAACATCGGGTCCTCCCCATTGTGGCTTTTCATTTCCTTGACGTCTTTCATTTCTCTTTTTTTAAGTTCACATAAATTCAGAAAATCCCAGTTCACATAAATTCAGAAAATCCCAGTATATTCTACGTTTTGACCTTGAATTGAAAATCCTTTGGAAAACTTAGGAACATGTTCACAGAGATGAGAGGCTTGCCCTCAGCAGCGGAGAGGGTAGTTACCTGAGAGGCAGAGGGCTGGGAAAGTGGGCGGAGCTAAAAGGCTTGGGCCTGCAGGCAGGATGCTCTAAGGGCCAAAGACCCCACTTTAGGGAACTTGATAGAAACCTGAAGCTCCCTGATTTTAGGGAGTGAGGCTCTGCGCTACATTCCTTACTCAACACCGGAGATTAAATAAAAAGAAAAGAAAAAGAAAATCTCCACAATATTAAAATGAAACAAATGTTCTGAACTTGAAGCTTTGTCTTAAAAATTGTGCTGTGTAAGAGAGCACAGAGGATTTTGAGGGCAGTGCAGCTGCTCTGTATGATACTTTAATGGTGGACACAGGTCATTATAAATTTGCTCAACCCAGCCAGGCGCGGTGGTGCAAGCCTGTAATCTCAGCACTTTGGGAGGCTGAGACAGGAGAATTGCGAGTTCAAAGCCAGCCTCAGCAATGGTGAGGCGCTAAGCAACTCAGTGAGACCCTGTCTCTACATAAAACACAAAATAGGGCTGGGGATGTGGCTCGGTGGTGGAGTGCCCCTGAATTCAGTTCCTGATACCAAAAAAAAAAGAAGACAAAAAACCAAAAAAACCCCTTTGCCCAACTCTACGTAATGAACACCAAGAGTGAACCCTAATATAAACTATGGACTTGGGGTGATTATGTTTAAGTGTAGGTTCACCAGTTGTAACAAAGGTGCCACTGTGATGAGGGATGTTGATCATGGGAGGTCATGCATGAGTGGGGACAGGCCTATGATAATCTTCATACTTCCTCTCAATTTTGCTGTAAGCATACAAATACTCTAAAAAAAAATAAATCATCTTTAAAAAACAAATAACTGGGAACGCTGGTGCATACCTATAATCCCAGCTACTGGAGAGGCTGAGGCAGGAAGAGGGCAAGTTCCAAACTGCCCCCCCCAAAAAAACCAAACTAACAAAGCGAAACAAGTCAGTAAACACACACAACTTTGCTGTGTAATTCAGGAAGCAAAGGAGGGAAGAAATTTCAAAAGTCAGCCTTCCTGCTATTTAATAGCTGAAGTGTGTTTATCAGTCGGTCTGATGATGCTTGCTTATCTGCACTTTCGTTTTCTGTCAAGTTTTGCTTTGTGAAGCTGAAAAAAACAGATTTGGGAGGGATATGGCTGTCATAGGCCTGGAAACAACTCTGCAATGAGCTAAATAAAATTGAGCACACCCTCACTGTCTGATTTCACAGAGTGAACGGGCCAGGGAGCCACCAACCCTGGGGAAAAGGCCGGAACGAGCCCAGAGGTGTGAAGGCACAGCCAGGCATTTCCCACATGTGGGTATTGCCCAACCTGGAGAACTGCAGGACAGAGGAGACCATCATACATGTCTGTTCCCCTTCTGGAAACCAAGCTAATGTTTTGGAGTTCAGCTGAGTCATATCTCTGGGGCTGGTGTTTGCTCCCCAACATTTCCCTTCCACTGGGGGGAACGGAGCCAATTCATGGCTCTTCTGGCTTGTGTTTGGGGACTTCTCTGTCCTATAGCATTGGCCTTCAATCTGATTCTATCCCCTTAGCATCTTCCAGAAATCATTGAAAGTTTTAATTCTCTGATGGCGTTTTTCCTGTTTGCCTTTGATTCAATGGAGTTGTTCTTATTTACACTTCCTGATAATATTCCCTCTGCATTCAGCAATATTTTGAGAAGGAGAAGTCATGCAAATCTCTGCCCTCCATCTTGAGATAAAAGCCACATTCTATCTTCTGTATGTCCAGGCTCTTGCATAATATAGATGGTTTGGGGCTCATTTGATGTAATCTGTATTTATGATTGTAATATCCACCTCCTGTGCCTTCACATTAAAGGGAAAACATGAAATTAATATGGTCCCTTGCACTGAATATTTAGTGGTTGCAAAATTGTGTCCTTTGAACTCATCACTTAAAAAATCATGATACAAAAGACATTCCATTTGTTAGGGGACAAGAATTCTTGCAATGATCATCTACACACTGTTAGATGGTAAGATAAAAGTATACAAGCTGGAAAACATCTTTCTTGCTAAATTGTTTTCTAGTCATAAACAATTTAGTATTGCCATTTCCATGGTGGAAATAAGTTCTAAGTAAATTAATGTTATTTTATGAAATTAATGTAAAAATATAGATGTGCTCTGAAGAAAAAATTAAAACCCTATCCAACAAGAAGACATAACCACTGTAAACATAGTTTTGTCTTTAAATTTAGCCCTCTCCCCCAACTTAATATATCACAGGCATTTTCCATATCATCAAATAACTAGTTGGAGTTCTTTATTTAAAATATTTTTTAGACCTTTATTTTATTTGTTTATTTAGATGTGGTGCTGAGAATTGAACCCAGTGCGTCACACATGCTAGGCAAACGCTCTACCATTGAGCCACACCCCCAGCCCCACTAATTGGAATTCTTAACTGAATATGGGAAAAAGTAGAGTCTTCTGTAGCTCATAGAGCTGAAATTTTAAACTCTAAACTCTGATTTATGTTTTAAGTGTTTTGGTTTTGATTTAATAACATTCTGGCTGGGGTGTGGTGGTGCACACCTGTAATCCTAGCACTTTGGGAGACTGAGATTGGAGAATTGCAAGTTCAAAGCCAGCCTCAGCAACAGCGAGGTGCTAAGCAACTCAATGAGACCCTGTCTCTACATAAAACACAAAATAGGGCTGGGGATGTGGCTCAGTGGTTGAGTGCCCCTGATTTCAATTCCCAGTACCAAAACAACAACAAAAACAACAACAACAAAACATTCTGACAATCAATGAGGTCATAAAAGATATGTTTGTCACTCTGGTAGTCTTGCTTGTGTTGTGGTAACAAACTTACTAACTTAAAATAACCAAGAATTATTACTCTCAGGCTCCATCAAGTAAACCATCAAGAGAGTGAAAAATCAACCCACAGAAGAAAATATTTTCAAATAGTATGTCTGATTAGGGAGTTTATCTAGAACCCTTACAATTTCTCCAGAGAACATATACAAATGGCCAATCAATACATGAAAAAGTGTTCAACATCATTAGCCATCAGAGAAGCACAAAACACAAAACCACTTCACACCGACTAAGATGGTTATGGTCAAAAAGAAAAACTATAATAAATTTTCCCTTGTACACTGGTGGAATGTAAAATGATGCAGCCACTTTGAGAACATTCTTGACAATTCCTCAAAAGGTTAAATAGTTACCATATGACCCCAAAATTCCAGTCTTAGGCATATACCCTCCATAATTAAAAATGTATGTCTGTACAAAGACTTGAACGTGAATGTTCATAGCAGCATTATTCATAATAGCCCAAAAGTGGGAACAACCCAAATTTCTATCAGTTGATGAATGGATAAGTGAAGTGTGGTATATCCATACAAGGGAATATTATTCTACTATGAAAAAGGAATGAGCTATTGGTACATGCTATGACATGGGTAAAGCTTGAAAATATCATCTTAAGTGAAAAAAGTGAGACAGAAAAGGCTTCATACTCTACAGTTCCATTTACACAAAAATTTCCAAAATAGCAAGTCCATAGAGATGGACAGTAGATTGGTAGTTTCCAGGGGAAATGGGGAGGGGCAGTAGAAGTAACTGCTAATGGGTTCTAGGGTTTGTTTGGGGTAATGAATATGTTATGGAGTTAGTGGCTGTACAACTTTGTGACTGTATTAAAATCCACTGAATTGTACACTTTAAAATGTTGAATATTGTGGTATGTGAATATCATCTCAATAAATTTTAAAAATTGACTCATAAAGAAGATTCTTCAATTTCATTTTTACTAAGCTTTTATTAAAAATTTTAATTGAAAAAATTGTGTTTATGGTTTACAACATGATGTTTTGATGTATATAAACCCTGTGGCATGATTTATCAAGGTAATTCACATAATGCATTACCTCACATATTCATCATTTTTTAATGTAGACAGAATACTTAAAATCTACTCTTAACCATTTTCCAGTATAAAATATGTTGTTAACTGTAGTCACCATGATCTACAATAGACCGACCTTCCTTCCTTCCTTCCTTCCTTCCTTCCTTCCTTCCTTCCTTCCTTCCTTCCTTGTACCAGGGATTGAACCCAGGGGCACTTAACCATGCAGCCATGTCTCCAGCCCTTTTTAATATTTTATTTAGAAATAGGGTCTCACTGAGTTGCTTTAGGACCTCACTAAGTTGCTGAGGCTAACTTTGAACTCACGATCCTCCTGCCTCAGCCTCCTGAGCTACTGGGATTATAGGCATGCACCACTGCACCCGGCTTACACTAGATCTTTTATTAGGTTTTTTAGTGGTGTCTCAATGATTTATGTAATATAATTTTATAGTTCTATTTGTATTCTCTAAGGGACAGAATTATAATCAAACATTTAAGCCACTGACAGATTTAATACATGCTTTTCATATATAATGAAATCTGGTAAGTTTTTAAAAAATGTGATCAAAACATCATTGAAATTTTTGCTTGTCATTTAAAAAATTGGGCACTGTTCTGGAGATAGTTGCTAAATAATTGTAACATATGTTTTAGTTTATAATTGTGCCCACATTTGTACAATTGATATATGAATAATGATCTTTGTCACTGGGAAATGCAGTGAAGGTGAGCACCCTGTCTGTTGTAGTCTCCATTGGCTCTCCAGCCCTGGTGTCCGTGTGGTCTGTGGCAGGTGTTCATTCAATGAAGATTTGGGAAGACGGGAATAAATGCATTCAAGAGCCTGAATCACAAAGCATTTTCTAAAGCCATTGGGACTACCTGGTCAATGATAAAGGATACTAATATAGAAGGAAGGTCAATAGTCACATTTACAGAATTATAAAGTGGAATGGTGGTTGCCAGGGGCCAGGAGCGGGAAGAGGTTGGGGCTGCTCATCAGAGAGCATCAAGTTCCATAAAGCTTGAGAAGCTCTAGAGCTGCTGCGCACCACTGTCCCGGTGGCCAGCAGGATGGCCTGCACGGGAAAAAAATGTGCAGAGGTAAAGTCTCATGCCAAGTGTTCTTACCCCAGGAGGAGGAGGAAGAGGAAGGAGGGAGAGAAACTGGGGCAGAGTTAAAACAGAGAGAAATTAAAAGTGCATCACTATTCTGAAATCCATCCTTTCTCTGTTTTGAAAATTTGCCTTTTTAATTTGTTGGGCATTTCTGGACAGCTCCAGATGACCAGCTGTTATTTAGGGTTTATATCTTACTGTTCTTTCAGTGTCTTAAAATATACTTCATCTGGACTTTAAAATAGCATTCGATCAAACAGGGGTTTTCTACTCTGGGGCTTTACTCACCTTTCTTCAGGCTTAGTTTCCTCTCTAGGTCTGAAGACCCTCCTTGCCCTGGATGACAGTGTAGCGTAGGGGCTGGGAGTACAGGCTCTGAAGTGGGCTAGTACTTGGGTCCTGGCTCTGGTGCTTATTGGCTGGGTGATCTTCAAGTCTCTCACACCTTACTTTTCTCACCTGCAAAATGGGAAGAGCGGGGCTGAGGCTATGGCTCAGCGGTTGAGCGCTTGCCTCGCATGCGTGAGGCACTGGGTTCGATCCTTAGCACCACATAAAATAAATAAAGATGTTGTGTTCATCTACAACTAAACAAAATATTAAAAAGAAATGGGAAGAGCATTAAGAATTGTCAGGACTACATGGGTGAATGAATGTTTAAAATAATCGCAGTAAGTAGTTCACCCAGCATCTTGTGCACCTATTAATTTGTAGAGCCTAGATTTGGATGTGGACATCATGGCTCCAGAAGCCATACTTGCAGTCCCCCATGAAGGACCACTACATCAGGCACTTTGATGTCATCTGTTTTGTTCTTTATGGCATGTGTCAGCCTTCTTGAACACTCCACTCCTTCTTGTTCCTATCCTCCTGCTAGCTGGCATAGCAGGGAAACTCCAGGAAGCAGGACTTTTTCTTTCTCACTATTGCATCCCAAGCAACTGGACAAGTGCCTGGCAAATAACAGGCTAAGTATATACCAAGTGAATAAAATGAAATGAATGTTAAAAAAAATAGATCAAATAAAATAATAATTGCAGTAAACATTGGTTTCTATTATTATGAGCCTGATGAAGTCAGATGTTCGTTTATCTTGTTGCAGCTTAACTCCCTGTTTTGATTGCATACTGTAATCATGGCTTTGCAACATCAACTTTATCTTTTGCGCTCACCTTAATCTCTAGAAGCTTCGGCACATTGAGCTTCGTCTTTATGGGCCCACTGAGATTGTCCTGAGAGGGCAGTGAAGGGAACTAATAGCTAGGCCACTTGAGGACCTGCTTTAAAGACTAATGCTTTCTAAACAGGAGGGAAGTTCTAGGTGGGGTGGAATGGAAGAGTTGGTGGCACGATGCATTGCTGAAGCTATTTAGAGGGCTGCCATATTGATGTGGAGTTGACCTCTGTGGTCCCAGAAGAAAGAGCTGGAGTTACTGGATGTATGTCTGGGTTTGGTATAAGGAAGGAGCTTCAAACCCACCTTAGTACAAGCCATGACTTCTCCACTACAATGACTTCTATCTGGTTTTTCACTTCAGAAAGGGACCCTCTAAAACATTAGCGCCATTGTGGCCCAAGGGATTCAAAACACAAATAGGATCTGTCATTTCCCTGCTTGTAGCCCTTCAGTGACCTCCAGCTACTCTTAAAATAAAGACCAAAGTTCTTATTGTGGCCTAGAAGGCCTACCAGGTCTGACCTTCCAGGTCTCCAGGCTCCTCACACAAGGTACCTCTCTGTGCTTGCAATGACCCAGCCAGCTTCTTTCCATCTTTCACTTCCTCAAGCTCCCCTTGGGGCCTTGGAACATATTTTTATCTGCGTGTGACACTCAACTTCCATTGTACCTGGTGAGCACCTTTCCTCCTTTCAGATGTTAACTTGGCCATTCTGTTCTCAGGGGGCCTTCCTTGAACTTCCTGTCTTGGTTAGTAGATGTTCTGGTAGCAGCTTGTACCTCTTGTTTCTACATTTATAATTTCATGGCTTTTGTACAAGTGTTTGATTAATGCCTGAAATGTTCATGGGTACTGAGATAATGTCTTTTTCTTCTTATCCTCACCTCAGTGCTCAGCTTGAAGTACAGTAGCTGACACATTATGGGTGTTCAATGAACTTTCTTGAAGGCATGCATAAAAGAATACCTTGCATTAAGTGGGAATTGTATTTCTTTCACTGCAGATGTTTTAAACTGAGGCTATGCAAACTCAAAGTTTTTTGTTTTTTAGGACCTGAGTCTATAATTCCAAGACCCTTGTAATAAAGGTTTCCTTGGCTAAGAAAGTAGTAGAGAGCTCACTGAATGGCCCTGTCAACCTTTGAACCATTGCTGTATGGTGTAGATGGAAAAATGCCTGAGCGCCACCTAGTGAGTGGAAGAAAGGATTTTTTTTTTTCGCCACTAATAGTTCATTCATTCTATTATGCACTAATAAAATCATTCATATACAGTAAGATGTCAGTGTGCCTGTGGTGCTATGCAAGATGGCATCTCTGGCCTTCAGGGAAGTCACAAGTTTTTCATGGATACAGATGCATGAAAAAAAAAGCTTACAGGTATTTGAGATTAAGGTGCATTGGAGGTGTATTTTCAAGAGAGACAGTGCTTACTTAGTGTGGTTATTAGGAAGGATTTTAGGCTCCGAGAAGAGAGCCAATAGGAAGGAACTGACTGAAGAATTAGGACAGAGAGGGACCAAGTAATGGATCAAGATCCTACATGAAGAAGGAGGGGTGGTGGGCTGGCCTCTCTTTGAGCTGGAGAAGTCTGGGGGGAAGAAGGTAAGATGGACCAGAAGTAGATGATATGTGACATGGGATGAGAACATTCTAGAAGTGAGCATTGCTTTGTTTTTTTTTATTTTTTCTGGATACTTCTGAGCTTTTAAACTACCCAAAGATAAATACTTTTCTACTGAACATGTCTTGGGAAAATATCATGTAAGGCAAGTTTTAATCAAATTTACCACTTCACCACAAAATGAGATCTGCTCTAGTTGATATCTGGAATCAAAGTCCTTTTTTCCCAATTTATTTATTTAGTTAGTTAGTTATTTTGATTCTGGAGATTGCACCCAGACCCTCAGGCATGGGGGGCAAGTGCTCTATCACCAAGCTACTTCCCCAGTCCTGAAGTTAGAGATTCTTGTCTCTCTTCCTCTGCCATATTGCAAACCAGCCAAGCCCAGGCCTAGAATACTTTTTTGGGATTGGGGCCCAAAGGAGAAATAATTTCTCCTTTTCTCCTATAGTGGATAGTTGAATCTTCTATTTGTCTATGGTTCCTCCTTTTCCAAAATCTCATATAAGCCTGTTTTGATATTTGGTTCTCGGCTCTTCTTAGCTCAGTTTTTTCTTTGCAGATAGGAGGATGGGGCTCAATCTCTCAGTCTCTCAGGGCCTCACTTATTATGTGCTCACAGAAGGGACTAGAAACTGGATACCCCAGTTCAGGAGTTTGTTACCAGCCATCTCTTCCATATCTACCATGAAGCCTTGCCTCAGAAGAAGGGCAACCATTTCTGGGAGGCTGAGGGACAACTGGGCAGAGAGGGTACCTGCATGCCATTGTGGAGGCCATGGGGAGAATAGTGTGTGTGTGTGTGTGTGTGTGTGTGTGTGTGTGTGTATAGGAGTGACAGAAATATTGAGTCTAGGATTGGAAAGGGGGTCCAGGTGGGCTTCGGGAGTTTAGGATTCCTGCAGGTTAAGAAGCAGGAATCTAGAACCCTGTATATTGGAGACTGAGACATATTGGGGCTGAAAGTAGGCCCAGGGTATAGGTCCACAGACTAAAATCTACACAGTCATGTGATAAGGAGGTAACAGGCCTTCAAAGGAGGTGCCCAGAATGGAGCACATGTCAAGCTCAGAAAAAGCAGGTGCTGTCTGCATTGAGTACAACCCTTTCACCTACATCTTGACCAGAGGTTCTTGTAAGTGCTGTACGGGGTTTCCCCGTTGACGCCTTCTCCACAGGCCAGTGCTTAGTAGTCTTGGAATCATCTAATTACTGACACTTACTAAGGAGTGTTAAATAAATCTCCCAACACATGGGAGGAAAGCTGGCAGCTTGTCCAAGATTAGGAAGCATCAAGCTGGTTACTCATCCCTTTCTCTAAACCCATCCTAAGTGCACGTCCATATTCCTACCGCCTTCCTACCCGACTTGCTAGTATCTTCTTAGTTCCTCTACCTCACCTAGGTATAGCTTTACTTAACTTATTCTGTAAAAGATAAAAATGAATTGAGGGGGGCTCAGTGGTAGAGCGCTCGCCTGGCATGTGTGAGGCACTGGGTTAGATTCTCAGCTTGGCAAATAAATAAATAAGCAGCTGGGCGCAGTGGCACAAGCCTGTAATCCCAGCACTTAGGGAGGCTGAGACAGGAGAATCACGAGTTCAAAGCCAGCCTCAGCAATGTCGAGGGGCTAAGCAACTCAGTGAGACCCTGTCTCTACATAAAACACAAAATAGGACTGGGGATGAGGCTCAGTGGTCGAGTGCCCCTGAGTTCAATCTCCAGTACCAAAATAAATAAATAAATAAATAAATAAACAAATGTCCATCAACAACTAAAAACAAATTTAAAAAATGAATTGAGAAAGAATTTAACCTACATAACATTAGGGATAATAAAGTTTTTTTTAAAAAAATACATCATTAAGAATAAGACAGGGGCTGGGATTGTAGCTCAGCGGTAGTGTGTTTGCCTCGCATACGTGAGGCCCTGGGTTCGATCCTCAGCACCACATAAAAATAAATAAAATAGAGATATTTGTGTCCATCTACAACTAAAAAAAATTTAAAAAGAAAAGAATAAGACAAATATTCCCAGCTTTTAAAAACAGGTGTCTTGATTGGCTTCTCCAAGAAGCAGACTCTGAGAGAGAGATTTACGTATAGGAGGAATGTTGTGAGACCTCTGGGGAATCAACACCCCCAAGGGCACGAGAGAAGCAGGGTGTCTCAGAGAGAAGAGCTAATTGTGACACAGTTACGATAAAGACCTGGGCTGATTTTATGGGGAGCTGAGATGGTCCTTCAAAGTTGTCCTGCTTGGAGGAAAGAAGGCGAAGCCTTTATGCTCGCCATCCTACGACCCTGATCAAACACTGGATTCAGGCTGCCCTGGAGGGAGGAGGTACGACGTTGGCCTAGGCCACTCTTCTCACTTGATACCAGTTCTCGGAGAGACAGCAAAAAGCTGTCAGCCATCAGCACGGAGGATGAATGCATCGGCCTTGCCAGAGGGATCAGGACAGCACAGCACAACATCCATTCAATGGACAAGTGAGAAGAGACGGTTCCCATAGGAAGAAACCATTTTTATAGTAAGAATGTGAAACGGATGTCTTACCTCATTAGTAATGAAAAATTAAATAATAGGTCACTTGTAGCTATCAGTTTCATGATTTTAGAAAGATATTGGCCATGGATAAAGAAATCATAACCAGCATACAGTACTTTCAGATTCTAGGGTGGTAATGGATGATTGACTTAAGATTTGGCATAATCATAGTTGAAGCCATGGGAGAAAACGTGACAGCTAAGAAAAAGTGTGTGTAAAGAAAACAACTCGGGGGCTGGGGCTGTAGTTCAGTGGTAGAGCGTTTGTCTAGCATGCGTGAGGCACTGCGTTCGATCCTCAGCACCACATATAAATAATAAATGAACAAAAAATAAAGATCCATCAACATCTAAAAAATATTTAAAAAAATAAAAAAAGAAAACAACTCGGGCTGGGGTTGTGGCTCAGTGGTAGAGTGCTTGCCTCGCACGTGTGAGGTACTGGGTTCAATCCTCAGCACCACATAAAATAAATAAATAAAGGTATTGTGTTCATCTACAACTAAAAAAAAAAAATTAAACCTCCACCAGCTCAGATAAAAATTAAGATGAGAGACATAGTACTAACTGTAAAGTGCCCAGAGGCGTTTTCCCTTGGGAATTTACAGATGTTACCTTTCTGTCTATCTATCAATAACAAAAGATGAGAGAATAACTTCTGGGGCTAAAATATCACTTATTCCAGAGATAGAAGTAATATAAACTTTTGTTAACCTGCCCAAATTCCCAATCCCATAAAGGAGAACCCTACTGGATACTGTGCTTCCCAGAGGAGGCCAATGCCAGTCACAGCAGAGAGCTACCAACTGTTCAGAAACCAGGCTCTGGTGTGCTATTTGGCCCTTGTAGAGATGGAACGTCTGACCAAGGACCATCAGATGACCACACAGTCAGGACTATGCATTATGAGCTGTTCTTTTGTTTTTTTTTCAGACTACTAAATTTTAAGATTATATAGACTGAGTAGTAATGGGTCTCTCATGTGATACATTGGGACAGGGCACGAGTAGGGTCAGAGGGCACCAGCAAGCTGCAAGAGCAGGTGGCCCACATCCCATGCCATTCAGTGCCTGCTCCTCAGCCAGTCATATAAAAGATCTCTTAGGACCACTAATGGAGTGGAGAAAAGGTTAAGTCTGGTCACAAGTGATCAATTCAATACCTCAGTCCAAGCCAAAGGACTGCTGCTACACCACAGCCCCACTCACGATGTTATTGAAAGGTAGCAGTGAAGCCGGACGCAGTGGCGCACGCCTGTAATCCCAGCCCTTTGGGAGGCTGAGACAGGAGAATCATGAGTTCAAAGCCAGCCTCAGCAATGGCAAGGCACTAAGCAACTCAGTGAGACCCTGTCTCTACATAAAACACAAAATAGGGCTGGGGGTGTGGCTCAGTGGTCGAGTGCCCCTGAGTTCAATCCCCAGTACCAAAATAATTATTATATTTCTTATTTATTATTATAAAAGGTAACAGTGAGAAATCCTCCTGCTAGGGACATCTTTCCTGATAGAGAGGTGCATCTCGTAATGTAAGTTTACCAAGGATTGCATGGGTTCATGAGCAATAGCAAATGGTCTGGCTCATGGATTAGGGGTCTAGAAGGAGGTAGATCAGAAGATCAGGAGCGAGGCAGTCTGGGGAAGAGGCATGCGGGTAGACTGACAGGAGATGTGAAGACCTTTGTTTTATGTACGCATTAGCTCATGAGAGCATCTATTGTTGAAGAGGTCTTACCCAACCAAGTAGCCCAGGTGACTCAGCCAAATGACATCATTAGCTACCTAGGTGTTGGCATAATGAGTTCACTAACAGAGTGGCCATGGTAGTTGGAATGGAGGCTACACGTGACCCAACAGCTGATCTAGCTATTGCTTCTGCTGAAACCTGTCAGCAGCACAAACTAACAAAGAACCCTGATATAGGATCAGCACAAACTAACAAAGAACCCTGATATAGGATCATGCTTTAAGGAAATTAACCAGCCACTTGGTGGCCACTTGCCTGTATTAGATCTCTTGCAAAATAGAAGGAGTACCTGCCATCCTGACTGGGACCAACTCATATTCTGTATATGGGTTTGTGGGGCTTCAGCCAGCACCAAAACTGGATACTTGGATATCAGCAAGGGATCAAAGCTAAGTTTCCTACTCCACACAAAAGAGGTAGGGTACTTGGTATGAGATCACAGGAGTCACTACATCTATCACTTTCTTCATCACTCAGAACCCACCAGACAGTTAGAATAGCAAAACAGCCTCTGTAAGAGCAGCCAAGATCTCATTTTGGAGTTAATACCTCATGAGGATGAGATCCCACCCTCCTTGGCAACCTAAGTGAATGTCCCAGGGTCTGGAAATTAAGGAATAGAAGTAGATGTGGTTCCACTTATCATCTCTCTCAGCAAAGCTCTCGAGGAATTGATGCTTCCTTTCCCTACAGTGTATTAACTGCAGGTCGAGAAGAGGACACTTTCATCAAGGGACACAGTGAAGATCCCATTGAAATTTCAGCTATGGCCATTGCTGGGGCACTTCTGGTTCCATGTGTCAACAGAACAGCAGGCAAAAAATTGAAACACAGCCAGGCACGGTCGTGCACACCTGTAATCCCAGTGGCTCAGGAGGCTGAGGCAGGAGGATTACAAGTTCAAAGCCAGCCTCAGCGAAAGTGAAATGCTAAGCAACTCAGTGAGACCCTGTCTCTAAATAAAATACAAATTATGGCTAAGGATGTGGCTCAGCGGTAGAGTGCCCCTGTGTTCAATCCCTGGTACCTCCACCCTCCCCAAATGAAACAGGAATAATTAGAGCTGATGCCACTCAATGTGGGGAGGAAAGAATATGTTTGGTGCTCAGGAGATTCGTGATGCACTTATTGGTGTTCTTGTGCTCAATATTAATGGTAAATAGACAAGGACAGCCACCACATCCTCAGAAAGACATAGTTAATTGGGATTTGAATACCTTAGAGTATCTGAATATCTTAGACTCATCCAAGGGTCCAGTACTTTAGGCAAGCACAGTGTCCAAAACAGTTCTCTTTTATGGGACTGGGAATTTGAGCAGGTTAACAAAAGTTCATTTCTCTCTTTGGCAAAAATTATATTTTAACCCCAGAAGTTATTCTCCAGTCTTTTGTTATTGGTAGATATGAAAGATAACTGGTCATTGCATACCTTAACTCATAATTAACTTCATCACAATTATTTTTTTTCTCAAAAGTTGCATTTTAATACATGTTATCAAATATAACAGAAAAAAAACAAATTTTCAGAAGCTGTACACACTATTCACTGAAAATATTTGTTGAGGCAAATAGAAAAAAAATGATTACAATCATAATTTTTCTAACTTTGCACAAAATTATAAGCAGATTACATTCTTCATATTAAACATCTTTATATGCACTTTCAATGAACAGTATATATATATATATTTATATATATTTTTTATCAACCATCTTTACTATACCCATTCCCCTTTCCTGCCCCCCACCTCCCCATCACAATTACTATTACACTTTTCAAGCTTCCTCTACTAGTCTAAACAGCTAAATTTACCTGAGGTTAGGAATTTTCACCAAAATGCCCTTGCCTTTCTTGGAGCTCTAAAATAATGTCTGCAAATTTCTGTGGGAAAAGACCTCTAGGCACTTAAATGCATTTAGCACTATTTTCTCATCTTAATTTTTCTCTGAGCTGGCAGGGTTATTTGGTTCTTTACATATACCTTTTCTGAGTGGTCACGTTTATTCCCATATCTCCAAATACAAGTATTCCAAAACTTTATCTGTGGCCAATATTTTTTAAAATCATGATTCTGATAGGCTGAGTGATATATTGTTTAATTTTTCACTTTTCATTACTAATGAAGTTGAACACAATAGTGTCGAAATAGCTCTTTATGAAATGGAAAAAACCATTAGAATAGTTTATCCCAGATTTCCTGTCAGGGAGAGAACTGTCTTTTGGTACCAGAGATTGAGCCCAGGGACGCTTATCCACTGAGCTACATCCCCAGCCCTTGTTTATGTTTTATTTAGAGACAGGGTCTCAATGAGTTGCTTAGTGGCTCACTGGTGAGGTTGCCCTCAAACTTGCAATCCTCCTGCCTCAGCCTCCCAAGCCACTGGGATTACAGGCATGTGCCACCGTGCCCAGCAAGAGCTGTGTTTTGCTTAAGGGTATACATTGGTAAATGAAAGAGGATGGCATGCAAGACCCAGAACTATGGCTTCAAAGTTGAATGAATTGCTCTACTACAATGGAGACTATCTAGTAGGGAAGGATAGAAAGGAAGTGATGGAGAGAATATGATAAGGTGGGATATTTTACACGGGAGAGTCAACCAGTAGCTGGTGGTTAGAAGATATTTTTAAGAACAGGAATATCTAAAGTTCAACATCAGGTTGCTTCCATTACCGAACTTGCGCCAAACTTTGGAGGAAATATAACATACTCAAATGCATTGTGTCAATGGGCTTTTGGGTACAAATTGTGGAAGAAGCTGAAGGAACAGGGAGGCTGAAATACAGACACCAAGCAAACATGAGAACATATGCCTGGGGAACTTGTAAGAAATGTTGAGGAAAGTTTGATTTTCCAGACTGTGGACAAGGAGTCCAACCTACTGTTGTCTCAGACTTCGAGACAACAGTCTGGGCTGGGCTGCGAGGCCCTGCCTGATGACTGGATTACACTACTGCAGAATTGACCCAGCAGGGAAGTTTGCAAATGGAAGTTGATTTTAAATTTCTGGGATTGGAAAGAGAATAGGATAGCTACAGCAAAGTTTTGCAATGCTTGAGGATATCTAATAAAGATGATATCATTCTGTTGGGGACTAAAAGGGCAGGGATCCCAGGTCTGGATAGTGTAGTTTCTCTGGTGATTTCTGAAGTCAGATTTGCCTCATAGGAGGAAACCTAGTTACAGATCATCAAGAAGCCAAAACGCATCAGGGATAAGAAGTTCTTTTTCAGTGCATCTGGGCCTCATTGTGATACTGACGCTCTGTTCTCTGCTAATGATCCTATGACAAGTGCCTCCCAGCAACTCCTCTGGCAATGGGGACTTAACTGTCCCTGAGTTCAAAGGTACAAAAGGAGACAGAGAAAAACCCTTTCTTGGTATCTCCATGGGTGGGAGGGCAGCTTTGAAGTCATATCCATGGACTCTATCCTTCTCTTGCATCATCAATAGCATGATCTGGTATAAAGAGGAGACCTTAGTTTCTCCACAGCTGGTAGGTAAGGAGTATTT